>PVJL010001494.1:211670-260053 GCA_004026885.1 Lyroderma lyra | reverse complement strand
GTCGATAGAGTCAATTTCGGCATCTTTTCTGCAGGCTTTGTGGTTTTTACGTCGTTCATCCAAAAAGCCCTCCCCGGCTGTGACGAAAATGTACCTCTGTATTTTATTCCAAAAGGCTTACTTTTTACATTTAATCATTTAATCTACCTGGGTGGCATTTTTAGAGTAACAATTTACATAAGGTGGGAGACCTGGTAGTAGTCTAATTGGAACTTCGGAAACTGAACCATGTTTTGGGGATAATACGTTCGCACTCTGCCTCCTACTAATGAATTGTAGGCCACCTTTTATTTATCATGGTTTACATTTTTTGTTGTGTTTTGTTTTTCAATAAAGTCCTTCACATATTTTATTAGAGTTATTTTAGGTACTTTTTTTGTCTATGTTAATACTGTATGTATTACATTTTTTAAAAGTAACTTAAATGTCTGATGAAACTACTGAACTTGGAAGAGTACATCAAGAAATTTCTATATTTTTACCCAACAACTTCTTTAAGTAAACTGTTTAATCTCTCCCCACCCCCACCCCCTGGATGACTCCTTAGACAGAAAGCATCACTTTCAGGACACTTTCAATTACAGAAACTCATTTTTTCTCGTTTATTATCACTTGCTTGTAGGTATTAAAAAAAGATGGTTCCCGTAAAGTCCAATTTAAAATTTAAATGTCACTTCCAGTTGATAGATTGTACCCTTTCCTTGGTTCAGGGCTGACTTCTGCCTTAGGGACCTGCGCAGAAGACTCCCTTACTGCTCCTTGTTTATTACTTCCCAACCTCTCTGCAATCCTGGGTTCCCCTTCTTTCCCCAGTGTTAAGTGTGGTGTCAAAGCAATGATTGCATCGCACAAAATTTAAATAGGAAAGCCAGATTTATTCAAGGCTATTGCAATAGCAGGGAAAGGCCAGAACTCAGTAGGGGCTCAACACTGTTGAAATAAAGGGTTGAAGAGTTTTTAAGAGCTGGAGTGGGGGAGTCTGCGGTCACCTATGTCTGCTAATCGGTTTAACCCAAAGAAAAATAAACCCTTTATCTTCGTAACAGGGAGCAGTAGGACTTGCAGAGGTGCTTCCACCAATATTAGACTCTTGCCCTCCCAAAAGAAACTGGAAGAGAGGTGTGCTGTATTTCCTTGATGATTTTATGTCAAAGAATGCCTCCCAGGTCTTGAAGGAAGACGTTTGGGTTGTAATACCGGCAAGAGGATTTTAAAAAGACTTACGTGTCACTGGGGCAGAAAGGCAATTTATAAATACAAATTTCCTACAGTAAATACTCTAAATAAAGGGAAGTCAGAGTCTAGAGCAGGCACATCCAACCTGTGGCCCAGGACGGCCTTGAATGTGGCCCAACACAAAATCGTAAAACAGGATGAAATTTTTTTGCAACCTTTCTTTTAGCCCATGAGCTATCGTTAGGGTTAGTGCATTTAATGCGTGGCCCAAGATAATTCTTCTTCTAACGGGGCCCTTAGAAGCCAAAAGGTTGGACACCGCTGGTCTAAAGTCAGAAAGAAGCCTGTTTAAAGTTTCCTCCAGCTCAGGGAAAGGTTAAGGCCATCTTGATCAGTGGGTACACATTCCTGTTTTGTATCTTGTACCTTAAAATTTAGAGACAACAGGAAACTGCCCTCCCCCTTTTTTAAAATCTAACTTTTTCTAATTATTTACATTCATGTTAGGAGTACACTTGACTTTTTATTATTCCAGAAAACCTGTGGAACTCTCTTTTATAATAATTTATTTAAAAGTCTCTTAGGTTTATACCTAAGCAATATTCTTGCCAGCAAATTATGAGTTTTGTTTCCTTCTGATCAATCTTTGTCTTTTTTTTTTTTTTTTTTTTTTCTTTTTGGTATGTGGGTAGTTCCCTGGCTGGGAATCGAACCCAGGCTGCAGTGTTGGCAGCACCACTGCTGAAGCCTTAAGCCACTACACCACCAGGAACTCCAATCTTTGTCTTTTTTACTCTTGATTTTTTACTTTTTGTGCTCACTGAGACCTTGCTAATAATGTTCAATAGATGCTACTAATTTCTAACTTTTAAGGATGAAATCTCATGAGGCTTTGAGAGGATTCTACTAAAAAAGGCAATAGCTTTCTTTACATTTTAACTTTTTAAAATAATTTTTACCTAGGGATTGAATTTTATAAAAGATATTTTTTCTCCACTAGCATAGGTTTGGAAATAAAATACAGGAAGTCCTCAACGTCTGGTTTAACATTTTTTTCATTATGACGTTGACAGGATACCCTGGGAACTTAGCTCTTATTTCCATCATTTAGTCTGTGGTAAAATGGTTTTATTTAATGTCGCAGAACCTATTGGTGATGTTACATGGGGACTTACTGATAAATTTAACATAGTCCAAATTAGTAATTTTTTTCTTTGTTTTTCCTTTAGATATTTATGCATTTTTTTTTATTTCAAGGCGACATAGAAATTCATCAACACTTTGTTCTAGAGCTTTATAAATTTATCTTTCACATGTAAATATTGAATGTCTTTTGAATTAATGTAGTGTGCTCTGTCATAAGGCTCCATCATTTTCCTGATTTGTGATGTCATTAGAATCGTCCGTAAAGAGCAGTGTTGGGTTGGAGTTTGTGTCTTGGCACAATTCAAATTATTCGGTCACTTAGAGAAGATAGTTTTGCAATACTGTCGTGTTTAGTCACACATATAAGGGCAGAAGCCTCTCACAGTTTTGTGTCAGCGATAAACCAACAGAACCTGAGAGACACTCACGTGACTGTCCACAGATTGTGTCTTATTCTGGTGATGTTTTCCCAGTGCAGTGCAACCATATAATAGAATTTTATATGTATGAAGACTAGAAGATGACATGCTGTTAAACTTATTTTGAACAATTGACATCAAGACATCTCAACTGTTTTGACCTGTTTTAAGTAAGTCACAAAGGTCTGTCTCACCCACCTTCTTGGTTCCTGTCCTTGTTTTTCCATCCCATTCTTTTGAACATAATTGACTTCCATGCATCCTTTCATCTTTTTTTTTTTTTTAAGCTCAAGGAGGGTCTTTAACAGAAGCAGCCTGGGGGAAAATAAAAAAGAAAACAAAAAAGAAAAAACTTCAAAGGAAAACAGAAGCGCAATTTGAAACTGTGTCACAAAGCTGGGGGCCTGTGGAACCCAGAGAATGTCCTCAGACTTGGGGAGCGCTCCCTGAGAGGAGTGACTGCTTGGAAGAGTTAGAAGCAGCAATGCACGTACTTCCTCAGAGCTTCACGCCCGGGTCCAAGGATTGCGCCTTAGTCCGGCGCTGTAGGTATTAGGCATCACACTGGCTACCTTTCGCCCCCCAGTCTCTCTTTGTTATTATTATTACATTTATGGAGGGGGCATTGGCTAGTAAATTATACGGGTTTCAACTGCACAATTCTATAATGCGCAGGGCCTGTTGACCGCCTGGGGACACTTCTCCGTCCCTCGCCCTGTATTTGACCCCTCCGGGTCACAGGCTGCGTTTTGGCCTGTTCCTCTGAGACCCTTCGTTTACGTTCTTGCACTCCTGGCTTAGCCGCTGTCTAAAAGCACAAACCAAGGAAAGAAAAGGGAAGGTCGCAGGGTTTTGGGTGAGAGAAATTCAGTGCCCTCTCCTCCCCTCTCCTCAGCTCGTACCCCATCCAAGTCACAGCCACAAGGGATGGATATGAAATGTTGGTAATAACTTGGACACAAGGCAGCGGTCATAGAAACAATGAGAAGATCCCGCGCCTTTTTCTCATGCCAGCAGGGCGTGAGCTTTCTCATCCACTGATAAGCAACAGACGCCCGATTACCTGGGTGTTTCGACGACAACCACTTTCATGTGTCTCACTGTTTTGTGAGTCGTAAATACGGGCACAGCTCAGGAGTGACTCTTCTGTTGCGTGTGGCATTAACTCCCCAGGAACAGGGCTTCCCAGGCTCAGGATGGCTTCCCTCCTCAGCTTGCTCCTCGGGAAGGAAAGGCTGAAGGCTGAACTCAGCTGGACGCCTCTTCAGTGTAGTTTTAGGGCCTCTCCAAATGGTCTGCCCAGCTGAGTTGTTGGCCATCCTTCAAGGTGATTCAGAGTTGCAAGAGGCTAAGATAAAAGTCACTAGACGTTTTATAGTTTAAGCAGAGAGTGCCACTTCTATTGGCCCTGTGAATCCGCACGTCTTGAGCTCGTGCAGATTCACGGGGAGGAAGAATATCTTCCAAATCTCCAGGACAGGAGAGTGGAAGAATGTATGGACTCCTTTTCTCCACCTCAGGACGACATGTAGTCTCAGTGCTTAGTAACAACGTATGGAATTTAATGCCCTTCAGCGCCATGTATGCCCATTATTAATGCAGTGCTGCCCTTGGCGGACAAGAATGCCCATTTCAGTCCAGTCCTCTTTTGTGTGTGTGTGTGTGTGTGTGTGTGCTCAGGCAAGCAGGCCCCTTCCTCCCTCCTCCCCCTCTCTGTGTCATCTGTCACCAAATGAATTTGAGGCAACTAGCCTGAACTCTGAAGCATTTTAAAGTGGTGTGTGGTCAGCGTTGAAAATAATCTCTGTCTGGGAAATAATGTGGCCTAAGCACCTTATATTCAGCAGTGGGTTAACCAAGTATTGATTTGGAATTATAAATGCCATACACAGACAAGAGTTTGGTGGTTCAGAAGCTAAGGGGGGAGGGTAGGTAGTAGAAGAGGATAAGGGGGTCAAATCTATGGCGATGGAAGGAAAACTGGGTGCTGGACACACAATCCAGTATCTAGATGATGTGTGAATGTTACAAAAATGCACACTTGAATCCTATGTGATTTTACTAACCAGTGTCACCCCAGTAAATTTACTAAAAAAAAAAAAAAAGAAATGTATTTTGTGAGGCTGTAGCTGCCATAGAGAGAGATTTCTCTGATGGATCTGGGCCAAGTCCATTGAAAACCTTCTGGAAACATTCACCCTTCTGGGTGCCATTAAGAACATTGGTGACTTATGAAATGATGTCAAAATATCAACATTAACAGGAGTTTGGGAGAAGTTAATTCCAACCCTCATGGATGCCTTTGAGGGGTTCAGGACTTCAGTGGGGGAGTCACTGCAGCCATGGTGGAAATAGCCAGAAAATTAGAATTAGAACTGGAGCTTCAAGATGTGAATGAATTGCTGGAATCTCATGATAAAACTGGAAACAGTGAGAAGTTGCTTTTGGTGGGTGAGCAAAGAAAGTAGTTCCTTGAGATGGAAGCTACTCCTGGTGAAGATGCTGTGAGGATGCTGATGCTGAAATGATGACAACAGGTCTGGACTATGACAGTCAGCAGCCATCAACATCAAGGGAAGACCCTCCACCAGCAAAAAAGATAATGATTTGTTGAAGGCCCAGATGATGGTGTCTACATGGATATTTTAGGCAATATTGTTGCACACTTAATAGACTACAGTAGAGTGTAAACATAACTTCCGTGTGCACCAGGAAACCAAAAACTTGTGTGGCTTGCTTTATTTCTGTGTTTGCTTTATTGCAGTGATCTGGAACCAAACCTGCAGGGTCTCTGAGGTCTGCCTTTCTAAATAGAAGCTCTGCTTTGTGTGCAGGTGGTATATAGAGTAATTTGGAATTCCTGAAGCTTTATTTGACTTATAATTATGTACCTTATCAGTGGTTTAAAATGATGTTTATCTAAAACAGTCACCACCGTGTATCTCAGAGAAGAAACAAAAGCAACTATGTGTTTGTAGCATTGGTATTTTACTGGCGGTATTCCTGATGGGAAGGGTCTCTATTGTTTACTTAGAACCTTATGATTTTTCCATCCTTTTTTATTTTTATTTTTTTTTGCTGTTTCAGAGAAAAATAATCACAAATAGACAGCAACTTCTTTAACATATCACACATATATTTCATAAATTCATCTCCTACATCCCCTGGTATTTATTTATAAGAAATGCACTTTAAATAGGAAATTTTAGAAACTGTATTTTGGGCATGCTTACCAATGCCAACCACCAATTTCAGAAGAAATATCACTGTATTCAAAGCTTTACTTCAACAGTTTCTATTGCAGAACATTCTCAATTAAACTTTAGAATAATTAAAATTCATTTTTTTCTCCTTTCTTTAAACTCTATAGCTAACTTACTTTCAAAATTTAAATACATGGGGGAGAAAAACATATGCAGAGATGGCTTGATAACAAATATGGTAATTAAAATGCTCATATAATAATTTTAAAATATTAAATACGAGCCTAAAGTAAATCCACACTTATGTACATTGAGCAGATCACGTGTCAGGTGTTATGCTGGGGGCTGGAAATTTAATAATAAACACACATGCTATGTACTCATTATGACACTTCCTGAGAGAAAAGGTCTATCAAACCTTAATCAAAGTATACTTTTTGGTGACATATTATTTTAAATATTAGCATTTAATTCCAAAACTGCTAAGAACTTTCGCAGGTTAAATCCAGAATCAAAACAATTTTTCAAAATAATACCACTACTTCTCTCAAAGTCAAAGAAGAGTTTAATGATCATTTAATCAAAGCTTTCCGATAATCCACTAATCATTCTGCATTATCCTTGACATATAAAAAGGCAGCAGTTTAGTTGGAGGCATTCTCTCTTATGTTTTGAGGGCAAAGTTCTTACTCATAATGAAACAACACTTGCTGGTTGTCACTCCCAGGTGCGTGGGGGGCTTGGGGTGAGTTGTGGTAGTGACAGTTTTACTATCTAAATTTTAACAGTTCTATGTATGTCGCTTAATTACATAATCATTTGCTTTTTAGTTCTCTGTCTTCTGCACTGGAATCAAATTTCCAGAAGAGTAAGGGTTTTGTTCTGCTGTTTCCCAGGCACTTGGAACAGTTCTTTTCCAATGAGGGGCGTTCCGTGAACATGGGAGGAAAAAGCAAACACAGTATAGTAGGCGCAGGAGGCGGCAGGTGTTACTGCTGCACCGCACGTTGCCTCGGGCCTTCTGAATGCACCTGTAGCTCGTTTCCAGCAAGCTGACTGCTGCTCCACTCCAGGCCCTGCATCTGTCCCCCTTCTCTGCCTGAAGGCTTTCTCCAGCCCCCAGGGAACTCTTCTGTCCTGTGGTGGAGTTACCACCCCTGGGAGCCCTGCTCTCCGGGTGCGCGGTGGGAGGTGGTAGATAAACGTTAGAGTCTCCCCGCACTCTGGCAGGACACCTTGGGGTTTGCTCCTCAGCCGGCCACCACACCCCAGCAGGGCTAAGCCTTTAGCGGCCCTTACTAGCAAGCAGCTGACTCATTAATACCCTCCTTGTTGGCTTCTCTCTGTCCCCTTTTCCCCAGTTCCTTATCGGGGCTCCTCAGGAGGGCGCTTGGGAGAAGGCAAACTAGGAACACTGAAATCACTGACGCCGATTTCCTCTGGGCAACGCTTTCATCCCGATGAAGCTAATGAGGAGCGCGTGAGAATTAACTTCGCTGATTTTGTTTTATGTCTGAATTAGGCAAAAGAAATTGAGGAATCATCAAAATTATACATTAAAATAACTTGGCCAGTAGTGGAATAAAAAGTACTAATAGATTTCAAACTGTGTGTGCAGAATGTATATTCATCCTCTGCTTGCTTTGATGTCAGTGCCTATCACCCTGCTGGTCCCAAATGTCCTTCTGAACTTCAACTGTAGAGAAAAACCCATTTTATGCAAAATACAGATTAGATTATATCATGATTAGCAGTTACCTTTCCTGGAGCTTAATTACATTTCAAGACAACTAGTTAAAACATGGAAGAATTAAATCTTTAGTCTTACATATTTCTTATCAAGAAATTTCAGACTTTGTACATAAACCTTCCAAATATGATTTAAATAGTACTTGTTTTCCAGTGAATTTTCAACTACATTTCATTTTTGAAACAACTCTTCTCCAAAAGATAAACTTGAAAAATGAGATGAAAGGAAACTTGGAATAACTTATTTTAAATCTAAATAGGAAATGTCAAACTGACATGTTTTTTTGCACATATGTAAATGAGCAGTTGTACTTTTTGATATTTGGTGTATTTGTGTTGTGTTATGTTGCAAAATGTAAAATAAGATCAGTCTTTTCTATTATCAGAAACATTATGAGCTAACCCAGGTAATTAAAAAGTGAAAAAAAGAAAAATTCTACATTTGATGAGAGAATTTTATCTTAACATCTATGTACGTACTATTGTAGAAAGGTAGTATTAAAGTCACTATGCTGTGTGGCCAAATTAAATGACCATCCTGGTTTGGTTGGTGTTAGTGTAAGCCCCATGCTACAGTATTTGAAAACAACAGACAAGTTTATTTCACTTTTATGTAATAACTCTCAGTTAATAGTCAGTGTTTATAAGACAACTCGGTTCTACACAAGCATTCAGATACTCAGACACTTTCTGCTTGTGGCCACATCCCATAAAGCATTTTGATGTCTCAAAGCTGAATCACTACGGCTGCAATCCTCTCAGTGGAAAGGGTAAGGCCTGTCATGAGGATTAGACACGGAAGTACAAAGCATCTCTTTTGCTCATCTTCCATTAACTATCACTTAGGCATACAGACACCTCACTGCAAGGGAAGTGGGAGACGTGATCTACCATATTACCCGAAAGAAGAAAACATACATTTTGGAGAACCACTTGCTGTTCTCTAAGCAAATGGTTAGGGCTTAGTAACTAACTGATATTAAAATATTTTATGTAATTTTCGAATTCTTGAGGTTGGCATAAGTTTATGTATTTAAGTCATATATAATTTTTTAAATTGTTCTATTTTTTTCAGTTACATTGACATTCAGTATTATTTTGTATTAGTTTTAGGTGTATAGCATAGTGGTTCAACATTTATATAGTGTATGCAGCGATCCCCTGCAAATAGTCTAGTACCCACCTGGCACTATACTCGTACATAGTTGTTGCAACATGACTGACTGTATTCTCTGTGCTGTTCTTTACACCCCCATGATGGTTTTGTAACTGTTGATTCGTATTTCTTAATCCCTTCACCTTTTTCACCCAGTCCTACAATCCCCACCTTTCTCCTCTTGGAGCCTTGAGTTTGTCCTCTATGTCTATGAGTCTATTTCTGTTTTGTTTATTTATTTTGCTCTTCAGATTCCACATGTAGTGAGATCATGTGGTATTTGTCTCTCTCCATCTGACTTATTTCACTTAGCATAATACTCTCTAAGTCGTTCCATGTTGTCTCAAATTGTAAGATTTTCTTTTTTTATGGCTAAGTAACATACCATAGTATATATGTACCACCATATATATCCAATCGTCTGTTGATGGGCACTTGGGTTGCTTCCATCGTGGCTATTTAAAATTATTGTCTTGGATTTCCTTGGATAAATACTCAGGAGTGGAATTGCTGGGTCATAAAGCACTTTTATTTCTAAATTTTTGAGAAACCTCCAGATTGTTTTCCACAGCAGCCACACCAATTTACATTCCCACCAATAGTGCACAAGAGATCCCTTTTTTCCACTGTCAATTGGAGTGTTTGATTTTTTGGCATTGATTTTCATGAGTTCTTTTTAAATTCAGAGTATTAACTAACCCCTTAAGAGATGTATAATTGGTGAATATCTTTTCCCATTCAGTAGGATGTTTTTTCATTTTGTTGATGGTTTCCTTGGCTATGCAAAAACATTTTAGCTTCTGTAGACCTAGTGTTAATTTTTTTTCTTTTGTTTACCTTGTCTGAGGACATAGATCAGAGAACATATTACTAAGAGCAGTGTCAGAGAGTTTACTGCCTATGTTTCTTTCTAGGAGTTTTATGGTTTTGGATCTTACATTTATTTACATGTTGAATGTATTTTGAGTTTATTCTTCTATGTGGTGTAAGATGGTGGTCCAGTTTCATTTTTTTGCATATATCTGTCCAGTTTCCCAGTACCATTTATCAAATAGACTGTCTTTTTACCCCACTGTATGTTCTTGCATCCTTGGTCGTAAATTAATTGACCATATAGTTGTGGTTTTGCTCTTGGCCTCTCTATTCTGTGCCATTGATCTGTGTGTTTGTTTTGATGTAGGTACCATGATCTTTTAATTACTGTAGCCTTGTAGTATAATTTAAAAACAGGCAGTGTGATACCTCCTGTTATGTTTTTCTTCTTCAAGATTGCTGTGGCTATTCAGAGGCTTTTGTGTTTCTATATAAATTACATGTTTCTATTACTCCTCTTGCATTCTTCCCTCTTTCATGAAAACCCAGTGTCACAGATGAGAAGTGCTCTTTGGTTTGTGTCACACAGTGAGGAGACATGCAGAACAGACTTAAGCCTAACACTTAATCTGTGGCCAATCCCAGCTGAATCTAGAAGAGGTAATCTTAGGAAATCACAGTGTAGCTAAGTAGAGAATTAGCCAAAAATGCATAGATCTATGAGCAGCAGTTAGTTGTGGTAACTCACTAAGTTTCAAGGTAATTTATTATGCAGCACTATCACAGCAAAACCTGTGAATTATATTCAGACATCCTCCCTAGTTTATTTCTATGTCACTATTAAGGCATCACTTTTACTTTATTTTTGTTCATTTTTCTTAGGAAGTACATTATTTCCTAACAATATTTGTTCTTACTTAAAAATAATTTCAAATACTTTTCATAGGTAATGCTGTTTAATATAGATAGAAATATTTGCAAATAGGATGATTTCTGCTGTATACACACAATATAATTCTTAAATGTTTCTTGGTTGAGTCTAAAATTTATATTGGGGCATAATCTCAAGTGATCTTAAATATGCATTAGGTATTTTGGTGTGTTCTAGTAGTGTGTTTAAACTTTTAAAGGATTTAATGGATTCATTTACTTTAAATACTAAATTTTTCCAGTTATCTTCTCACATTTAGAAACCTGATTTTTTTTAGATAAAGTCATCATTAATAGAAAATAAAATAATACACCAAGAAAGCTGAGAGTCATATTATAGTGTAGAGATATTTTTTCTAAACTTAATGAAATGTGCTAGAATATTTGGTTAGTTTAGTAAATTTTATGCAATAAGTAATTTACTTGAAATAATCTGAAAGGTAATTTATAAGTAAGGTAATTGCTTGAATTTTTGTTTTTGTTTTAAATAATTTTGTCTTTCTCATTCTTGGTTAAACCAAAAATCTTTGAAACTGTCATTTTTGGCCATGAGAAATATAGTGTATTATAAGTTGTTTATAAGAGAAGAGATGCACTATACCCCTTTGTAAAGCATCAGAGCACTACCTCATGTAGACTTGGGCTAAATCTGGGGGGAAAAACTGTGATTTACCTTCAGCTCAAAACTTATCACTATTAGAGAAAATTTTATTATACAAATAAAGTATATCCACTCAGATACAAGTATATCCACTCAGATAATTAAATTTTCAGTTTCACTGCCAGACATGTATTATGTCATTAATATTTTGAAAACAATGAAGATTTTGTTTTCTTTTTTGTACGATACTTTTAAGTATTAATGAAGTTCATCTAAATATTCATCCCTTTAGAATTTTGTATTTATATTGCTGCCCTATATTTTATAAGTGTCTTGATAAGCACATCTTTCTTTAAAAGTACTATTTCGCCTAATAGACGTGTCTAGAATATCATATTGGATTCATGAACAGAAAAATTAACTGTTGGTTTCAGTCAATGGTTGAGCCAATTTTCAAAAATAATTTCTGCTAGATTAGCTGGTGTTTGAATTGACCATTCAGTAATATTCTCATTAAAGGCACATGGCTATAATTTACCTAGAGATAATGTTTTAACAGGCAGTGCTTAAAAGAATTTAGACTAATGAATGCACAATCACTTACACAATCTGTAAAAGATTCCTTCAAGAATTTGCCTAATGTTCTGATTGTACACCAGTAATTATAGGGTTTTAAAAGCCACCACAGTCAGCCATATGCCTCAGTATTTTTCCGGGCAAAATAAAATACTCTGTATTAAATCACACTTTCCATGATGCTTAAAAGGGTACATTTATCTTAAACATAAATGTATTAGTAGCTCATATGTACTATTTTTATCCAAATTTCAGGCTACAAAAATAAGCTGGTAATAAGGAGATGAAAATATAATAGTAGTTTCAACTAATTCTTGTGAAATGATTTGTTAAATAACTTCTGTATCAGGTTTAAATAACCTGGTTTTCCTAAAGGTGGTTTTGTTCCTGTGTGATCTTTAATTGGGCCAATTCTGTACCTTTCACTGACAGAATATTAGATTTAAATCTCAAGCCATTACTTATCAGTAGCGCAAAGTGAAAGAAATTAATTTTTGTCTCCATTCCCTCATTTATATGTCCATAATCATATTTTGTTCATTTGGTTATTATAGTATTACTTAACACAAAACAGACTATCTGGTACATAATAAGGATCATATGTTTGTGCATTTTTGTTTCCCAGATAAATTCCCATCTTATCCCTATGTGATCACCAATACTGTTTACAGAAATCTTATTTATTACTACTAATCATTTTCTCTTCGTACTTAGCGCTGCCTGTGGAGAGTAAACAAAATATTCTGATACTATCTTATATAAAGGAGATCAGTATGTATTTGCACACATCTAAAGTCACAGTTCTCACCATGTGTATATGGAGCTGTATTCTTAGAGGAATGTATATGGATACATATGCATGTGTGATTGTGTGTGTATATGTATCAACATGTCCGTGTTATTGAGACAGAAGAGGGTGCGCTTTGTGCTAGGTCACATGGATTCTATGGGGTACGAACGACAATGAAATCATAATGATAGTGTATAGCTTTTGTTTCATTCTTGAAGTGACTGCCTTTCTCAAATGTAAATAAATAAAAAAATTTTAATTTGATCATAATTAAAACGCAGGTTCTTAACCAAAGACCATTTATTGGGCTGCAGCAATAAAAATGAACACCAATGTTTCTTAGGCCCAATGAGTCTTTTGTCTAGGAGGAACTCCCTGGCCCGTTGTTTGCATTGACCCCTGGCTGTACACTTTGGGAAACCCTTCTTTATCCATTACACTCCTTGGCTATATCCGAAGTGAGTATTTTGGAGCATGCCATCCTTAGGAATGGATTGCTTTTAAAGCTGACTGCTCGTGGAAGGCTAGGGGTCTAAATGATGCCAAGTCAGAAAGAAGTAATAGTTTCTTTACTAGTAAGGTATGTTCATACACATTTACGAGGCATTGCATTTGTCACTAACCCAAGTTCTTTCCCAATCATAGGTCTCACATCCGCATCATTTTTCTGCCCCTTTGCCCCGCTGCAGCTCACCTCAACTCCATTACCCATCTTGAGACCTCTCCTCCTGCCGTCCCGTTCCCCCTCATCCACTTTCTGGGTCTTTCTCACAACCTGTTCAGCTGAGATATTTCACCAAAACTTTGGTTCTCAAACCCCAGTGGCTTTTCAACTCAGAAGACCCTTATTCCCTTCATCTCTAACAGCAAAGTGGCCTCCATGTTGATGTGTTAAACTGTCCCTACAAGGTGTTTTCTAAATCCATCCTGTGGAAGCCAACACACCCTAACGAGGTTTTGTGTTAGGTAGTAAGTCCTGCTTTTTAGCCTCCTCCCTTGGAGTAGCTGACCCAGCAAACAAAAACATATGCTGTTTGTGCCATTTTTACTGGTGATGACTTAGTAAAGCTTTTGCCATTACAACATGGATTATCATTTTTAAAATCACCAGTGTTAATTTTCTCAGTTTATGCCATCCAAATGCTATGTCAACAGCATGTACTTTGGTTTTTGCTAAGGCAGAACCCCGCTTCAGAAAGTCACTTTCTGTGTTAGGGTACTAACTAGCTTTCTATATTAGCTAGCAACTATATTTAATAATGAGAAAGAAACACTATTCATCAAATAACTTCCATCCTAGTATTTCAATGAAGTAAAAAAGAATGTTCAAGAAACCGGTTACTTTATGGTAAATATGTAAAAAATACAAAACATGAAAGGCAGCTTGAGAAGTAATGAGAATGAAATACAATAAAGGTGACATCCTTTACTGAAATAAGAGATCAGTAATCTCTTTGCGGGTGCCTCTATGGTATTTAAAAATTGTGACTTGGAGATTACACTTACGTAAGTAAATCTTCCTCCAGATTTCAAGGACATAGATGCAAGAAAATAAAATAAAGCCTTCAAATAGAACAAAGAAATTGTTTCCTTACGATTTAACCAACATCTTTATATATTACTGACTTTTTAAATAAATAATAAGTAACAGAGAAATTGTTTAGAAGTGGCTATTATGCCTTTCCCTCTGAATCAAATAAGGAGAAAACCATTAGCTATAGAGTAGAACTTGTATAGAGAACAAGGAATTAAAGACACCCAAGGCATTATTCAGTGGTGGAGAGAGAGAGAGGCAAGTTTGAGTGAGAATATCCTAAATATAAACAGAGTGGGAGGTAAGGAAATTACTTTGTTAAAGAAATGAGCTTCAAGAAATTGATTTTTACTAATACCAATAGTAGGAATGTTTTCAGGAAAGCAAGTTCAAAAGGTAAATGAGTCCAGGAAATCACAATGCCACTTTCAGAAATAATTCTAAATGTTTATAGAGAAGAGGGAAAACAACAGAAACAGCCCATCTAAACTCAGAGCTACATAATAATGGGGAATTTAAAGCCACTAACATGGAAATAGCCAAAGAACAATTAGGAGCAAGGAAGCTCAAAGATGCACTTCCCCTCGAATACAAAAGGGAGCAAGTTCCTTTACAATATAGTTTGCGTTTATGAAGAGATAAACCAAAGCATCAGTACTTTATTTGAAGGCAAATGAAATAGATTAAACACTAATAATAGCAAATAAAGTGTGTAATACTCTTTATATTTTATTTACGTTTCATCTGTTTGCTCATTGGTTACGGTAACGCGTGCAATGTGGAAAAGCAAACCTCTGCCTTCACCCTGCCCCTGGCTTCTCATTATCCATCCAGAAGCAACCACTGTTGTCAGTTCTTGGTAGTGCTTCAAAGATAGTTTCACAGATATTTTAGCTATATAAGTATGTATGCAGATCTATTCAGACACATACGATCCATGTTTATACACCCGACGGTCACCCACTCTGCAGTCAACATACAAAATTCTGTGTATTGACTTACTTATTTAATGCAGCTAGATCTTGAAATTTTTGTATAAATAGATACAGAGCTTCTGTATATTTTTTAACAGCTGCATATATAGGCATATATTCTTGTATGTACACCGTGTATAGCTGTTATTGTCAAGTCTCATAATAATAGAAATCAATACAATTGCTATGTCAGAGGGTGTGTGAACTCTTCATTTTATTAAGTATTTTTAATTGCAGTGTAGTTGAACTTCAAAACATCACAGTGTGACCGTGCCTATAGTCCCACTCTCTCTGAGCATGTTATCAAAATGCCAGCATGAGTAATTAGGAAAATAATTTATTCAAAATTAAGTTGACACTTTTTAATATGCTAATTATAAAAACAATATTTGAAATAACCCGTGGATGTTTTATATGAAATGTTTGTTATAATGGGTGCAATTTAAAAGAAAGGAAACACTGATGACGTAATGGAGCTTAAATTACCTCAGTGTTCTGTCTCTTAAGCGAATATACTCCACCATCTCTTATGGTGTGTGTATCCACCTCTTCTAGACTGAGCTGTGATAAGAAACTCTAGATGTGCTAGGAATTCAGTTAGTTGAAAAAAACCTCTAACATTTACATAATCTCTTGATACTGAAATGTATATTGTTGTGCATAAGTGTTATTTACTTAATAATCTATAAAAAGTCATCTGTCTCTTCCATAGATTTTTTCCCTCATTCCAAAGTCTATTAGAGTCTTTCCAGTGAAATATTAAACCCTTAGGTTATAAAACTTACAAATGAGTCATTACTGTCTATTAGGTCAGTACAGGTGCTATGTATGGGCCATCTCTTGGATAAAATGGCTTGTAATATTTCCAAGATTAAAAAAAAAATCAAACCTGTATTCCAATAATTTACTATAAAAGATGCCATAAAAATGAAATGCATACATTTAAAAAAAAAAACCACTTGTGAAACATTTGAAAAAAGTTTAATTTCTAAACATTCTTAAAAGCATTATATTTCAAAAAATATTCTGCAGCTGTAAATTTTTTAGAAAGTACTGTATTTGTAGATGATTCCAAGTGCTATTCTAATTTATCCCTAGTTATACAGGAATCAGACTGGAGGTATGATCCTAACTTACTCTAGAACCTAAAGCTGGAACAATCGGACCAGAGATAAAGATGGAAAATTAGCAATGTGGTGAAGCAGAACGAGCACAGAAGTGCAAGTGAAGAGGGCTTTGTTATATTTATTGTGTCTTTCATCTTATTATCTCCAAAACAATGGGCTTAGCGAATAACTTCTAAGGACAATCTCTGGGTTAAATTAGTTCTCAATGATAAGTGCCTTATTTTCCAAAGAATTGTATTTCACATTCAAACGTATTTTCGTTACAACGAAATAAACACGTGGGTGCTTAAAATATCTAAATCTACTGCTCTCAAATTAAGAAAGATCTCAAAAGAAATAGTACAGAGAAGACATAAAAACAGGACACACTTCTAGAGAATTAGGAAAGCGTAAGTTTGTCAATCACATTTGAGGCTGACATTGAATTTGAGAAGTAGAACAATTACATAAATACATAATTCCTAATTGTTTTTGTTAAACAAATGTGGTCTTCTTGATTGGATCCTGGAACAACAACTACAAAACATTAGCAGGTCAAAACAAAGGAAATGTTAGTACAAGCATGAACTTAAGTTAATAATAATGGGTCTATATTGTGTCATTAATTGTGATAAATATGCTACTAATATAAGATATTAATAATAGAGGAAGCTGGCCGTGAGCATACAGAAACTGTACTGTCTTTACAATTTTTTTGTAAATCTAAATATTTTTTTTTTACATTGTAAAAAATACATTTTAATCCAAAAGTTTGAACATTAACATTTAGTTATTTACAATGGCATTTATAATCACTTATCACAGTTTTTACGAACAGAGATAGAACTATATACAGAGCTAAATATGTACACAGAACCATCTACAGTTGCTTCTTTCCAACACACAAACCGTAACTGTTTAGAAAAGGGTAAAAATCAAAGGTGCTAAAATACAAGTCATTGTGATTAAATTAGAAGCTGACAAATTATCCTGGGGTTAAAAAATTACTGGTTAAGATGAATAGAAGAGGAGGCGAGTCTGTGCAACCTACCCTTTTTCCCAGTTTCACACTGTTGCTTACTCAGCTTGCACTTGAAGTAAACCTGTACCGGAATGCTGAACAATTTCATGCACAACCGATCTTCTAAGTCCAAGGCATTGTTTTAGGCCTGTTATTGCAAGTCCGTAACAGGTAGATTTTAAAAAGATATCAATGCTAATAACCTATTTTTAAAAACTGTTAAACATTCTTTAACATTTTTAATTTTTCAATTATAGTTGACCTATCAATCATTTTTAGGACTAATAGTTGTTCTAATGGCAGTCAAGATACCACCAAGTGGGATGCCCGAACAGTCCATATACCCTGTGTGCTATTAGTGAAGTCGACTGTCTGTACTATAAAATTTTATGGTTTGATTGGAAGCTTCGTTTTGATGGAGAAGGTACATGAGAACAGTGATTTTCGGATCAACAAAATGATTCTGAATCACTGTTTGCTCCAGAAAAATTAGATAAGGGAGTTCCCTGGTGGTGTAGCGGCTTAAGGCTTCGGTGCTGGCGCTGTCGGCGCTGCAGCCTGGGTTCGATTCCCGGCCGGGGAGCTACCCACATACCAAAAAGCAAAACAAAACAAAACAAAACAAAAATTAGATAAAAGTTTTTAAAAGCCCAGGTTAATCAAATTACCCCAGCCACTTTCCTTAAGGTTAGAGCAGCCAATAGTCTGCCCTAGTATTTTCCATGAGACATAAAGCTTGTGTCGCTTCGTGATAGCTTTGTGATAGATATAGTTGGTCACAGCTGCATTTTAATTGGTTCAGTCCTTGGTCCGAAATCCAAACCTTAATTTTTTGTTCTTGTAGGAAAATACAATCCATTTTTTTATGTTTCTAGAGATAAATTATGGAGAAAAATGGACACCATGTTGCTAATGGCCTCCCAGGAACTTACAGCCTTTGCCTGGGAAGATACACACACAGAATGTAATGTTTAACTTGAAGACATATTTAATTCTTTTCCATCCTTTTTAGTTTTCCGAATGACTCGTAGCAAATAAACTAATGATTACTGGGTAGTGGGAAAAAAAATTTTTAGGCATTTTTCCATCTCAGAATTTCATTAAGGAAACATGTGGCATACCTTGTGTATGAATGGACGATAACTAGAAATCTAGTTTTACTTTTTAAACTACACATGGTTGGCAACTGTTTCCTTAATAGTGATTGCAGGAGCGGGTCCAACATGTGTCCGTCCATAGATAGCCCTTCCCTGGTCTGGTGGGAGCTGTGGGAAATGGTGACCAACGTGACTTGAAATACTCAGAGGGTGCATGACAGACAAATTCCAAGTATTCCATCTTCCTTGGAAGAGACTCCTCTGGTCATGTGATGTAGGATGCAGGATCAAATTGGTCCCTGGGGCTAGAAAGCGTGGGGATCAATACTGGTCCTGGCTAAAACCCCTGATTTGAGCATAGTAGGGTTCTCCATCTTGTTCATCAATCACATCTCCAATTTGATAGCATGCGCCCTTTTAGGAGATTCATTTTGCAGTCATTACGGTGGAAGCTGACTCCAGAGCTTTGACGGGATTTTTTAACTTAAAAATACGTCTTCTCCCTAAACTTTCTTTTCAGCAGCTGGAGCCGGTCTGTAACTTGTGTTGCTGGGCCGAGCAGACCTCCTGTGGATTTCCTGCTTGCTCTGCTTGCCGCCCCCGCCCCCGATGCTCTGCGGAGGTCTGCTCGGCCCCCCGAGGCCCCCTCCGCTGTTCCTGCCCCCCGCCCCGCTGGCGGCCCCCGAGCCGGTGCCCCCGCCGCCCCGGCCTGTGCAGTGGCCCTTCTTCCACGTGGAGGACGACGTGGTCTTGCAGATGCTGCAGGTGGGCTTCAGGCCCAGGGGCATTGGGGCCGGCTCCGGCGGCCCCCGCGGGCGCAGCGACATGGGGATGCGCCTGCCGGCCTAGGCCGCCCACTGGTCGGCCTGCCACATCCAGCTCCAAGCTGTCCACACAGGGACCAGCCCCGGGCCGCTGCCCGCCTGGAGGCAGGAAGCCGATCGCACCACCTCGGAGCCGGACCCCAGCTCCGGGTTGCCGAAGGCGCCTGGAAACAGGCTAAATGTATTTTTAAAATAATTTTCTTTTAGATCAAAATTTTTCTTGTAAGCCTAACTAGTTTATCAATTTCAATGAAATTTTCAAGGAACTAGCATATGTTTGTTAATATTTTAATATTTTCTTTTTAATATTATTGATTGCTACTCTTTTATTGTTTCTTTTCTTCTGCTTGCTTTTGGCTTAAATTATTCTTATTTCTCTGTTTTCCTACGGCGAAAACATTGATTGTTGATTTTTAGATCAACCTTCTTTCCCAATATATTCATTAATACTGTAAGCTTATTTTAACCCCAGTTCTTGCTGCATTCTACACATTTTTATACATTGTTTTTGCATTGACTTACATAAAAATATTTTAATTTCTATTATGACTTTTTTTTGACTCATCACTACTATATTAGTTAATTTTCAATAATTTGGAGGTTTTCAAGTTATCTTTCTGTTTATGAGCTCTAGTTCGGTTTTGTTTTGAGAACGTAATTTGTATAATGTCTAGTTTTAATTTGTCAAAATATGTTTTATGGCCCAGAGGTGGTCCATATTGGTGAATGTTCCATGTGAACTTGGGAATTATGAACTATGGTATATTCTGCTATTGTTGGATGGAGCAATGTGTGAATATCTGTTCGACAAAATACATTTATAGTGCTATTTAGGTCATAATACCCTACTGATTTTCTTTCTGCTTAACCTATCAATTACTAAATGAAATGTGCTGAAACCTCCAACTAAAGTAATGGATTTGTCTGTTTTCCTTTTAGTTCTATCAGATTCTTCCTCGTGTGTTTTGACAAGTCTGTTGTTGAGTGCATATACATTTTTGGGTTTTTATTTTCAAACGAGTGAACATTTTGTCATTGTTTAATGTACCTCTTTATCCCTGATAATCCTCCTTGTTCATAAATCTGTTTTGCCTGAAATTAGTATTGCTAACTCAAATTTACTTGGATTAGTGTAAGCATAATGGAGTTTTTTAAAAAATTTTTTGTGCTCCTTATATCTGTTTCCTTGTATTTAAAGTGATTTATTCATGGAGAGCACACAATTACATAATTTTAAAAATCAATTCTGACAATCTTTGTCTTTTAATTGGTGTATTTATACCTTTTATATTTAAAGTAATTACTGACTTAGATAAATATACACCGTATTGGAACTATTTTCCATTTGTTGCATTTGTTCTTGTATTTCTTCCTCCCTTGTTTTCATTTTCTGATTTTCTTAATTGAGCATTTTATAAGATTATCTCTCTTAGGACATCAATTATACTGCTTTAAATTTTTTTAATGATTTCTTTTAGAGTTTTCAATACACATTTTTAACTATTTCAATCTACTTTCAAATAACATGATACCGCTTTCCATTCTAGTATAGACACTTAAAACAGAGAACTGCCAATTCTTACCTCTATTTCTTGCAACATCACTATCCTTCATTTTACTTATCCATATGACATTACCCCAAAACATTGTTGCTAATATTAAAGTAAACACTTACCTTTAAGATCAATTAATAATAAAAAAATAAAATATTTTATCTTTATTTACTCCCTTTTTGTGTTCTTTTACCTTATATTGATCTAAGTTTCTGACCTCTCTTTTTTTTCTTTTTGCATTTAGAACAGCTAAGATTTTCAGGTCAAGTCTGGTTAGCAATGCATTTCTTCAGTGTTTGTATAGGAAAAAATTTTATTTCTCCTTCAATTTTGAAGGATGCTTTCAATAGACACAGACATTTTTCAAAACTTTAAATATATCTGTAACTAAATATGCTGACATGTTTCATTTCATTCTATTCTTTCTTCCATGGTTCTAATGAGAAGTCCCTTGTAATCAGAGCTGTTGTCATACCCCCACTTCTGACAATTAAGTTCATGAACTTGCCACTTTGCAAGGTTATGATGCCTTACTGAGTTGTTCGTACAGTGCCAACGTAAGCACACGGTGGCAAGTTTGTGAACTTAATTGTCAGATTTTGGGTGCAACGACAGCCCTGATGGCCATTCCAGAAAAAAGAGTTCCAAAACTGCTTTGAGGGGTGGACTAGGCACTGGCGTTGTTGGTGTGTAACTTCCCAAGGGGAGTCCTTCGAAGGTGACCGTAGTGATATTCAGCAATGAGATATGTAGCACTTTTTCTAGGATGAGTTCATTAAATTAATTGTCTGATCTTGTATTTTACACTTTTGAAATTGTATCAACATGCTTAGGTATTCTATTGTAGCTTTTCTCATTCTTTTTTTCTTAGTATCTCGCTTTGGTATGTTAGTAAGTGTGGGGAGGTGGAGCATTTTTTAATCTTCCAGTTACATCTCATTATTTTAATGGCCTGTTTTTCCAAGCTGTGAGCTTTCTCCAGGATATAGCTTTTTGCCTCTTCTGCCACCTATTTCCTTGTCTAGCTATAGTGTTCCAGAGCCCTGTTGGCTCTGTTTTTCTCCCCTCTTATTTAAAATAGGAGGGCTCTCTGGGGCTGAGATTAAGCTCTTTGTAGTTTGAGTATGATATGCTTAGCTGTATTTTTGCCCCACTAAAGTCCTTTTCCCTGGAGAGTATACCTTTATTATGATGGAGGCTCTGGACATACCACATACTGACTACTCTCTCCTTCTGCCTACTAGATCCATGAAGGCATCTTTCTTGGATATTCACTCTGAGAAACTGTGGGATTCCTGGAGGCAAAGCTTATGAAGACCATGGTCCTGAGGACTTCCTCACTCCCACACTCATCTACATTTAACTGTTCATCAAAATTACCTTGGTAAGTGTTCCTATCAACTTAGGGCTCCAGTGCATCTACTTCAGGTAAGCCGATCTTGGTTTCTAGAGCTTGCTGGATGCACCTGTTTTTACAGATTTTGACTTCTGCAATCTCAGTTCTCTGATGTGTCCTAGATGTCGTTTATTTTCGGTTTGCAAAGCTTTTTCTCATTCTGAGGATGATGTGATGATCTTTAAGCTTTTTGTACGTAAAAAATGAAATCCAAAATGTAGTGAATTACTTTTAAGCATACTATTCTTAACTAATGGTTCTATAATGCCTTGTCTCTGTTTTTTCTTTTTAATCAGAATGACTGTGCAAGTATAATACCACCTAGGAAGCTTTTTAGAACAATAGATCCCTAGAGATTCTCTTTCAAAAATATGGTCATCAAGACACCACTCTTATTAAAAAGTACTCTTGGTGATTCCTGTGTACAACCAGTTAGAAACTAATGTTCTAGAACATAAAAGCTATTTTGGGTAGAGCTATCAACTCATTATTCCCTATTTTCCACCTCTTCTACTGTCTAACATTCAGCTTAAGTCACTTTAAAACAGTTACAATGATCTTAAATAATCTGTTTTCTATACTCTTTCAAGAATTTGTTCCCACAGAATACTATAATCAAACTTTTGGTTATCATCAGTCTGTTTCAAGCATATTAGATCACCTTTGGCTGGATTCAAGGTATCTATTAAAATTCTTTAAAGAGCTTCAATAGATGATACGTGGAAATATTGATCCTTTTTCTTAAAATGATGAGAGCTGTCCATTCAGTCCATTGGCAGGAAGGGCACATACAAAGACACATTAGATAGCAGAAAATGGTTAAAATTAATTAAAAAGATATCATTGAAGTTTGGAGAATTTGATATGTCAAGTGAAGTTGGGAATCACACTTAATATTATGCATATAAAACAATTCAGAATACACTTGAACTATTTCTATATAATGCAAAGCTAAGCAGAACCCTGGAGTGTTTGATGAAATTAATTTGTTATCTGAAAACTGAGGCTAATTATTTCTATTTCTATTTCGTTTATTTTTATAAGCATTGTATGTATGTGTGCATGCATGTGTGTATTTACATGTTGACATTATTTATTTTTCTATTAAATTAAAGGGATAGAAGATTTTGAGAGACATGAGAAAAGACAGAGAGAAATGACAGAGAACTAGAAAGCTATAATATGTGAAAAGTCTAGATTTTAATTTTCTTCCATGGAAAGCTTAATGAAGGGATAAACCTGAATTTCTTAGTCCTGCAGAGAAAGTTATCTATCTCCAAACTCTGACATAGATAATGGAACATTTTAAATCAAAGTTCTGTACTACTAAAATATTAGTATTCCAAGATTCAGAAGCCTGAGCAGCAGATGATGTCACTCAGCCATAACCTATAAAAAAGAATCTTGGTGACCCAGGAGACTCCATGGTAGAAATACTTACTTGTGTGCAAATATGTTAAGAATGTAACAGTGGTAGCCTTTACTAAAACACGTAGAACTCTTGCCCTATACAGAGGGCCTAAAGCATTAGCAAAGTGTCCTTTAATGTACTTTGCCACTGAGGGACATAGGGGAGAGGAAATTCAATGGTGGTTAATTATACGCAAAATGATCTATTGGGCTTTGTAAGGTTTGCTGCTTGCCAATGACAATATTAGCAATGGTTGTAAAAGAAGATGTGAGTCCAGTCACATGCTTATGCTTGTAAAATACCTGCATGGAAAAGACGCTTCCCTGGTCCTGTAAGGTGAGTACAAGCTCATTTAAGGTCGGCGTAGCCAGCAACTTGTCCTCATGGTATGTAATAAGGTTTCCAACTCCCTGGCTAAGAATAAGGAGGTAAAACTTAAATCACAGTGCATGACACTTCAAAAGGTTTTTTATCTCACCTAATTTAAGATTCATAACTAACACTGGGCTATGATTTTCTTCTGACATTTCATCTGCTTAGCATAAGGAAGAGTCATCGTGACCTCAGATTCCGAGCCAGCCACAGTCATCCAACAATCTAATTTTATCCTCAGTGGGCCGGGATACTTTTTTATCATCCTGGAAACGTTCTGGTTCATCTAGGAAACACTGGTTCTTGCACTTCATCTTCTTAAATAGATAATGGAGCAGTGGTGATCATGCAGATTAAGTTCATGTAATGGTTTGAAAGTGTGGATTTGATAAAGATCTTGGTAACGAGAATAATCCCCCTTCTTGATTTTGCCAGGAGCTTGGTAACAACTGTTCTCTAGTGCAGTTTAGCCTGAGACATTTGGTTCATAAAGTATTTCTGGTTAAGTGAATCGGAAGAACTTAGAATGTGATTTATTTTCCTTTGAGTTCTAGTTTGATCTGCTACACAGATGGAATTAGAGTTAAATGCTAAAACATTTTAATTTTTATGCTATCTTTTTCTGAATTTCTGTGAATACTTAATATTTCCCCTCTGTAATTTTGTTTTCATCTGATGCAGTTCTGTTCAGCATATATGAAACTGGTTACATAAGCATAATCTGTATCTTCTTGAAAGTGTTGTGGATCAAGATTCTGGCCCATCTGCAGGTAGATGAATACTATAGGTGGAACAACAATACATTTTTGAGTGGAGTGGTTAATCCTGCTAAACTCTAGCTAAAAAAATGAAGCCCATTCATGATTAACTAAAGCATCAGCAGACTTCAAATGAGGGCTTTGGGTAGGAGATGAAAATAGTGAAGACTATAGTCAGAGAGTTGGGTATATGAGAGTGAGATTTCTAAGAAAAAAGTAAACTGGGAGAAATCCTTGGTTAAATCCTTGATTGAAAATGTATCTAAGTCACATAGGTTTGAAATCATGTAGTTCTTTTACCGATATTGCTGAGACTCGCCGCCACAAATCTCCAAAGAGTAGACTCCTACGGCTGAGGCAGGAACTCAAGAAAGGCAAGAATAGTCTTCCAGCCAATTACCTGCCTCTTTTCTCCTTGCAGTAGCCTCAAAAAAATCTCCAGATAACCCAAAAATGCTGGGTAACAGAACCGAAAATCTACTATTCAGTTTATCTTCACTTTCCTATATGCTTCTCTGCAGCAGTTTTTAAAATTCTTTTTTAAATATTATGCCTCTCAGTAGTGCTTTGAGAGGTGTTTCTTAAAGATAATGAGGTCAAAGAGAGTTTTGACATTTATTAATGATGTTTTAAAGGTCAAAACCATAGGTCACGGGAAACTTGAAATAAAACAGCATTCTATGGGTAGATGTAGTAATACCTTACGGTTAAGACTGGAGTTGGACTGAAGCATATCATCACTGAAACTACAGGTATAAAAAGACAGAGACCTTCACACACATGCACTGAACAAGATGAACAGTTCCCCAAGTCTGATTCACAGCAAAGTGGCTGTCCCCAAAGACATGGCAGGTCATCTGCCAGCCTGGCTCTCTCTCTTGAATTAATCTTTATATCATTTAATTTATTTATAGCCTGCCTAATGACAGACTGATTTGGATTTCACATATATACAAGGGGAATCATTGAGTAAACTAGCAAATTAGCCAAGAATCAAAGCTAAGCAAAATATGACACATCCATGGAGATGTTATTACTTAAAATAACTCATAAGGTCCTATATCATTGTCAGATTTGAAATAGAAATTTGGATGAGTTCACAAATGTCTGACATAAGAAGAAAAAATAATTATGTTAATGATAGTGTCCTCGACATAGTACCTACTTTCTCAGTGCCTGCAGTCCCATCTGCAAGATAAATATTAATATATCAATATGCAATTTCAATCTCCTGCTTAAATATTATAATGACTTATTTGAAACTTGTGACCCGATTGGAATGTGATTGGAATAATCAGCTAAGGCTGTTGTCGTAGGAATAAACAGATAGTAAAGAAGGAGAATTTACAAACTTTACTGATTGCTTGCATATGGAACCTAAGAAAAGGGAGGAACTGAGAAAGGGTAGTGCCACATCTTTGGTGAAGTGCACCCTTCTCCAAGGTTAGGCGTCAGGGGCAGGATTGTGTTTTGAGGAAGGAGAGGTGAATTGTATTTTGGACAAATAGCCTTTGAGGCTGCTCAGCAGAAAAATGACAAGTTCTGGAAGTAGGGACAGGGGGAGTGTGTCTTTCCCCCATGGGCCTTCCTCTAAGAGCATGTCATCCAAGCAGACACCTTGGAGGGTTGGGCTGTAGTTCATTTTCTTCTCCAATTCTTTGCGTTATTATCCCGGCAATGTCTTCCCTTTGGGAATTAATAGAAAAGCTATTTCTGCCTCTCCCTTCACCCTGTCACGGCTTCTTCCCAGGAGGAGTGATTTATCTGATGGGGAGAATGTCAGGAATCTCACAGCACTCCAGTCCTCCTTCGTCTTATTATTAAGGGTTGAAGTGTTCAAGACAACTGTCTCCCTTTGCACGTTTAGGCTACGTTATAGCCATAGGTCATTCCTCCCTGAATCTGGGTTTCATAAGACACCACAGATGGGTCCAAGTCTAGGGTCTGTCTTTCAGAAGCAGGTTTGAATGACAACCACTTTGTCCCCACTCTCGGGACGAGTCTAAAGCAGTGATTTATTTTAGGCTGCCCGAGTACATGTCCAACTGCAGACTAAATCGTCTCATGCATGGCTCTCAGATCTGGCTTTTGGAAAAGTGACAGAAATTTTTATTTTTGCAGATTTTTATCTTACCTAATTTTCCCAGGGAAAAAGAAGAAAAACTGATATTTTTATGCCAATCTGCATTTTACCTTGATATTTCAAATCTTCGAGAATCTGTAGGGTAGGTGTGCAGTTATACCCACAAAAGACCCCCAACATAGTGTCTCATTGGGATGAATTTGGGGTGTTTAGAGGAATGAATAATATGACATACATTACTCTCAAAAGGACCTAGAATAGTATTTTAGTAACTATTAATATTAAGGTACTTACGTTTTATTGGAGAAATAGTGTAAATGCATATTTCCCAACTCTAACCACAGAATTCCAGATAAAATAGATCTGATGTGGACTCCAGTATGTGTATGTTGAATGATAACCACCGAATATTTTGATTCAAATATCTGTGAACCTTACGAGATACTGTTACCAATTTAGGAGCAAAATAACATATCTTCCAATCAAGCGTT
Source organism: Lyroderma lyra (assembly GCA_004026885.1). Lineage (NCBI taxonomy): Eukaryota > Metazoa > Chordata > Mammalia > Chiroptera > Megadermatidae > Lyroderma > Lyroderma lyra. The sequence continues at coordinate 232,874 of PVJL010001494.1, read as the reverse complement.
CATGAAATATTATCCATTTTGGAGTCTAACACTTTACTCTCCAATAGATACCTGAAAAATAACCCCCCTCAAGTCAGTGTTAGGTACTGACTTAAAACTGATGGTGATCTACGTTGTAGCCTAAAATAAAAGCTAAGGGGGAAAGATCATTACCTTAATAACAGAACTAGAAAACACACAAAGAGTGAGGAGGGAGCATCAAAAGCCGAAGTCCTAACGTAGAGAAAGTGAGGAGTGGCCTAGCGTATTGTCTTCCCTTTGAGTTTTGATGGCGCAAAAATCAGAAAATATGCATGCACTTTTATGAAACTGAGAAAAGACACAAAGCAGACAATCGGCCAGTTGGAAATAAGACAAGAAGACCACCATGAGGCCGTGGAGTAAAATTCCAGCCCACAGTTCCTACTCGTCCTAAGTGCTTGCTGTTCAGCTTTTGGGGGGGGGGGGTTGATGCATATTAATCATGACCGTAAATTTCCCATCAGTTTGGATAACACATGTTATCTTTGCTTCTTAAAAAGTCTTACATCAAAATAGATGGCACTCCTGGGCATCATTTCATTGGCTTCTGACCTGAAGACCACTGGCTTTACTCATTTGTATTTACCTACATTGTGTGATATCATGTTAACAAATAATATTTTTAAATTAATTGTAGTTTATGTCATATGAAACATGTATGGTTGTAGTATGCCATCTTTACTTAATTTTTATTACCCAGTTTTCAAAATATTTGAAGATAGCTCCTTCATTACGTGGAGAACCACCCAGTCACCTGCCTCCGGGCATCTGCCTGTGGTGTTACCATTTTGCCACACTTGTACCTGCTCAACCTGTGGACTATTATTTCTTTAATTCACCCCATCTTTAGGCATTATTTAATATAGTATCAGATCTGCTGAAGAGTTGTACTTTTTGCCATGTAGTAAACTTAGGGACTTTTCAAATTATTTGTATTAATTCTAGAAAGTTCTATGGAAAGTATTAGATTTGTCTCATGTTTCCTCCCTTAACGGGCATTGAATCAGTCAGGATCCATCCAGAAGTTGCCACCACTCTAGTCATTTCACGTGGGAAATTAGTTACATTGTTGGAAGACCTAAAGAACTAAAATGGGACTCAGAGAAAAATGAAGAATTATTCTAATAATGACAGGAAGCAGCTACCCCTTAGGACGAAGAAAGGGAGGGATGGGGTTATAAGAACCTCATAACTTAGGGAACGGGCCGAGTAGGGCTGCGGCTCAGACGTGGATAGAAGGCACTTCTCTAAAGCTTCTGTTACTTGAGGGGAATGTAGTCAGGTTGGCTCTGAAAATGAGAAAAATAAAAACCCACAAACCCAGAAGGAGCTTAAAGTCCAACTGCCACTTCTAGAGCAACACAGATGGACCAGGAGAAAGAGAAAGTGGGCCCCTTCTCCACAAGTCCCACTTCCCAGACTTTGGCTAGTGCTGACGGTCTGAGCAAACGGCCACCCGCTGACGACGAAATGCATCCCAGCAGAGTACAGAGGTTTCATTTAGCACCGAGAGGTAATAGGGAAATAATCTGCCCTGGAAAACATTTTCATGTACGTTTTTATATTGTATATTTTGTCCTTATCATTGCAGTGATAACCTTTTGGTGTGTGTGTGTGTGTGTGTGTGTGTGTGCGTGCAAGCACATATTTAATTTCAAGACAGTTAAAATCATTGTGACAATGGAAAATATAAAAATTATGAATAAAGCTGCGATCTTTGCTCTGAGAGTTGCCACCCTGCATGTAGGACGAAACTGTCCAACACGGGATATTTCACGACTGTTCAAGCTGTAGCTTCTTGCAATGTCTCCATCCTTCCTTCTTTTCCGATAGACTCACCGAAAGCTGTAAATGTCTCCCTGTGCTCTGCTTCAGCTGTACCTCGCACGTTTTGATGTCATTATTTTTTTCAATTTAAAGTATTTTATAACTGTCACACCAATTTTGTTTTTGACCCATGGGTTGTTTTGAAGTTTATTCTTAATTTCCAAGTATTTGGGGAATTTAACTTATTCTGTTGTGGCTTTCTAGTTTAATTCCACTTTGATCAGAAAATGTCCTTTGTATTATTTTAATACTTTGAAATTTGTATATACTTGTTTAAGTGCCTAGCATCTAATTCATTCTGGGAAGTGTCCTATCTTTACTGCAAATGATGTGTGCAGGGGTCTATAAGTGTCAAATAGTATGAGTTGATTAATTGTGTTGTTCAAACATTACATATCTTGTACAGTTTTATGTCAGCCTTTCCCAACAATTGGTGGGATTTGTGTTCAAATAGCCAACTGTGATTATGAATTATTCTACTTTTCTTCTTTTTGACTTTTTGCATTTTGAAGCAAATTTAGGATTGTTATATATCTTCATTTTTAGAAGGACTATTTTATCTATATATAATGTCCTTTCCTGCCACTAATAATTTTCCCTATGAAAATGTTTTAAATTGGTATACTTACATTAAATTTCTTATTGTTACTAATTACATACTTTCAGGGTACACTTTTTTTAGTCACTTTTCTTTCCATCTCTTTATGTTCTCATCTAAAATGTGATTTTAGGAAAGAGAAAATGATCAAATCTTTATATTTTTTTCTTTCTGACAATCTTTGTCACTTTCTTAGAAGGTTTATCTCTTTTATGTTTAATATAACCTCTGATATAAGTAGACTTAAATTACCATCTTTTTATTTTCTAATTGTTCCATGTATTACTTATTTCTTTATTCTTCCTTTTTTGCCTTCCTCTGAATACTCAATTATCTTTTATCTCTTCTATTCATGTTATTTATGTCATTTTGCATATTCTTTTTGTGTTAGCTAGGATTGTAGAGATTACAGTCTACCTTAATTAAGTACTTTTATATGAGAACCTTACAACAGTTAACTCTATTTACCCCACTACTAAACTTGGTGCTATCATCATAGATCTTTTATTCGCTTTAAAACTCATACGTCATAGTTAATTATATTTTTACTTTTAAATTTGCCTCTGTATTCTCTGTTTATGCTGCTATTCAAGTTCCATTCTGTATCATGGGGCTTCCGTCTGGAATTGTCTTTCTTCTGCACAAGACGCACTTGCACATTAATAGCCAAAAGTGTTTCAATGACTAGTGATTTCCAAGAGGAATAGGAAGACCCTACCACAGGGTCACCTACCAATCTTGCCTCTCTGCATCCCTTCCCGCTCCCCTCCTCACAGAGGACAGGCAGAGTATAAACATTAATAACTTGAAGCCCTCTGCTAATAGACAAGCCGTGCAAACAGACTCATGTGCATCTCTAACAGAAAATCTCAAGTACAAAGATCGAAGTACAGTCAAGACTCAACAAACACATACAGAAAACCAATAACATAAAAGTTTATAGCAACAACCAAAATAATTAAAATCTCATGAGTCCAACATGAAGAAAAAGTTAACTCAACCCCTACATTTGATAATCTTAGTTTCAATTTGGATCTTTCTATGCTGACTCTATGTTAGAACTTTCCCACACTATTCTTTTATAATCTTTTCATATTATGTCTACTCTGTCTTCTGGAATAAAGTCACAGAATAAAGCATGCATGTATTTACTTTGCTGCTCCAAGGGCTTAGATAAATTTTGATTTTTAATAAATAAGTGTTCAGAACTTTAAAGTCTGAAGTAAAAGTGACTTGTACGATTCTATAGTGAACACAGTTTTACATTAAGTATAGACAATATAATCAACAAGATAGAAGAGACAGCTCATCAAAGAAAATATAAGTAAACACAGTTGCAATTTTGAAATGGCTGTTGAATTATTTTTAAAATATTAAAATATTAAATAGTAAAATGTTAAAATGGAAGTTGTGCCAGTTCTATTTCCTAAGAGCTAAAAACCTAACACTTGTGAAAAGATCTAGCCATTGAATCTTTCTGAAATGCAGCACAAAAGGATTGACAGCAAGGAAAAGAAAGACAAAGCTGATAGGAAATGGAAGCAGACATTCGCATCCCTGTAATGGAGAATGAAGGAGAAAGGAGAGATGGGGAGAAGGTTCTCTTTATAGACATAAAAGGAAGCATAGTCCAAAACTGGGAAACAATGTGCCTACCCAGAATGAAAAGGCCACAGAGTGCTGGGAAGAAACCAAAGTATTTACAAATAAATGTGTAGCAGAAAAAGGTAACATCATCAAAGAACAGTAAAAATTTCTGAACTCTTTCCGACAAAAGAATCAAAACATCAGACTTTTCAACAACAGTAGAATCTAGAAGACGATGAATGTCATTTTCAAGAAGAAGTCACAGATTGTATACGTAAGCAACTATGAGGTTAAAGTAAATAAAATTTAGACGTAAATATTCTCAGAGAGTATATGACCTATAAAGTCTTAGAAGAGTTCCTAGAATATACACTTTCTAATCTGAGAAAGAATTGGGTTGCAGGGAGAAAATAGGAGCAACAAAATTAGTAAAGCTAAATGTTTAGCATACAATAATACATATAAATGAAATGAATTAATAAATCTGGAAGTAATTTGGCAGACAAAATCCAGAGGGGACATGAAGACTAATGGTGAGGAAGTGACAAAGACTCTGTCCTTGACCAAATTTGACAGGAGGTAGCTAAGAGAATTGGAAAAACGCTTAGTTGTCTGTTTTGCTCCAGCATAGAATGTAAATGCTGATCAATTGTACACACATTTGGAAACAGAAGTGAAAGCTGAAAGACTTCTGATTCCTGATGACTAGATACAGATAGAAAGGCGGTTCTCCCATAATACAAGTAGGTTGGATTTGCCACAAACACATTTTCTACCAGAAAATCTGGGCTCATATGGAAAAAAAGGAAAATCACCAAAAAGAACAATGTAAACAAATAAGCAAAAAATAAGATAAAGCTAGATTGTTTTAACAAATGCAAACAATTGTTTTATCCTGCGTCAAATATCAAATAAAGTCTTGAGTCCACAGCAAGGTGTGAGCATAATACGGTAGGACTTTCAAAGGGGATAAATTTGTTCCAGAAAACCGGTATCTGTGTCTCCTGGCAAAAGCAAATGCAAATGTAAATCTCTTCTGAACCAAACTGAATACATCCCCAAGTCAACTACCCCTTAGTCAGATCGCCCCAAAAATCCCAGCAGCCAACTGATCTACTTCAAACAAAAGCAGTAACCTGCTATACCTGACAGTCCACTTAGGTATTTGTCACAGGCCACAGTGACTGAACTTGGGCAACAGGATTATTCTTTGAAAGACCCAAACTCCAACAACATAAAACAGTAAAATAATACCTAGACTAGGAAAAAAGAGACTTAGGTTCTAATGTTATTCTGCATACTGATTTTGTAAGACAAGTAACTGAATCTGATTTTTCTGAGACTTTTTCTTTCAGCAAAAAAAAAACCCCCAAAAAAACAAACTGAATGAAGAAAACCAAGTAGATTAAAAGGAGAAAAATCTGCTGTAATACAAACACTCTCAGAAAACTACTTTGATATTAAACATTTCATAACCATATATATATATATATATATATATATATATATATATATATATATATATGTGTGTGTGTGTGTGTGTGTGTGTGTGTGTGTGTGTATGTATGTGTGTGTGTATATATATATATATATATATATATATATATATATATATACACACACACATATTTTTCCTTAATAGTGATGGAAAAAGAAATTACAGAGTAAAGGAAACATGTTACTACTAGAACAATACAGTAGCTTATCTAATAAAATAAATTAGAAACAGTAAGGAAGAAGAGTTATTGCTGAAATCTGTATTGTCACTTTAAATACTGAGGAAAAAGACGGAGATTAAAGTAATGCAACACAGTAATGATGCACTGTAGAACTGTACACCTGGAACCTAGGTAATTTTTGCTAACCAGTGTCACCCCAATACATTCAACAATAAATAAATATTTTAAAAAGACTAAGATAAGAGGTACAAAGCGACTGACGGTGATCCAACAGAAGTTCCCTAAAACAGAGACCACGTCAAATGAAACCTGAAGAATGTATTCGGAGAAATGACACCCCAAAATGTCCCTGAACTGAAAATTGCCCAAGTAGATCAAACTATGCCGATAGTATCAGAATGAATTAAAAGATGAAAATCACCATCCCATGCAGGATGCTAGGAAGGCCGAATGTTTAAAGGTCTCCTTGTGGGTAGCACTAGCCAGTCACCTGCTGAGAGAATCAGGCCGGCCTCCAGATTCATTCATGAAGCCAATAACCACCACAGCGAGGAACTGAGGGAATTTTGGAAGCACTGAGAAAATTCTGTTACCTAGAAGATTATTCTCAGCCTATAATAAAATAAAAAAAGAGTTTAAAAAGTAAAAGAAGCGACTGCACCCTCTCTGATGTTCCCCAGACCCAAACTCCGAGGACGTCTGCGTTCACTTCGCTTGTCCCTCCTGAACCTGACACAGCCCGTCCGCACGCTCAGGGCTGCCCCGGCATCTCTCGTGTTACCACCGCCAGTGAACTTCACGTTGTCGTGCCCAGTGGTCACTTCTCAGCCTGCGTTTTGTTTGCTTTATCTGCAGCATTTGGCCCTCGGGTTCCCGTTCTCCTGACAAGACTTTCCTCTTAGAGGATGTCACGGAATATCTCTCCATTTTTCTCTGACCTCGTGGCCTGGAGCATTCTTAACGTTTCAATCACTTCTGCTCTTACTAACAGCTCCTGGATTCAGTACTTGAATCTTCTCTCTCTCTGTTAACTTATTTGGGGATCACATATAATTTCATCGATGCATGAAATGAATTGACAGCCTCCATACACAGTCAATTTTTTAAAAGAAGCTTATACAAGCAGTCAGCCTAAACTTCATCTTGAATTCTAGACTCAAGTGCTCAACCACTCTTTTGACATCTAAATTTGAATATCCGCTAGACATCTCAAACAGAACACGTCAAAGTAGAGCTCCTGATACCACCTCCTTCCCCGCCCCCCTCATTTCTTAGCTTGCTGCTCATCTAGTCCTTCCCATATTAGTAACTGGCAGAATTATCCTGCCCGGTGAGTGTTCTCTGGCAGAGCTCCTCTGCAATCACTCGTCTAATCCTGTTCTCGTTACCTCGAAAATGTCTCCATCTCCAGGGTGGCTCATGTAATCAATCCATCATTCCAATAGAATTTTTACTGGCTTCCCTGCTTTTATCTTTGTTGTTATAGTCTACTCTGAGTAGAGTCTCTAGAATGAGCCCACTAAAACTTAAATCAAATAATTTATTCTTATTCTCAAAACCTACTAATATGTTTCTGCCTGTTTCCTAGTAAAAGAATAATAATAATAAATAATAATAGTTTTCTTTGGTTTTTACCAATGAAAGTCTGCTGTCCATAAAATCTGTGTATTTTAGGTAATAACCTTTGGTCATCTGGAATAAGGAGATTATTGAAGGCGAGTCTCTGTAGGACCAATAAGCACTGTGATAGTAAAACATAACGACAATGAGTAATTCAAAAAAGAGTTGTTGAGTTGGTTGTCTCTAATGACATTGACATTATTAAAGAATAGATGTTTAAACTATAAACATAAAGTACAAACTTCTCAGCCCAAAATCTAGCCAAGAGATGAGGAATTTCCCTGATTTTATGAGAGAATCAATGGTAGCCATAATATTTAATCAATCATTTACCAAATTACGTTAGAGGAATTCCCAGCCTTGAGCAGACCCACATGTAAAAAGAAAGCAAGAAGTAACAGAGAAGACAGTCTCCCTTGGAAATGGAAGCCAAACGAAGCAAGCCCTCTGTTTAATGAGGGTCTGGGTAGCTTCCTTGAAGTCTTGTGATGACATTCCCAAGGCACTTTATGGACCGAGGGAAGCACTTTTGTTTTCATCACTTACTTCCCAACATGCTTTGGGCTTCCAGAGGTATCTAGTGTTCCTCAAAGGAACCACGTAAGTGTAAGTCCCCAAAAGCACAAACTCAGATCTCAAGCTTTGCTCATTTACACTAAACAAATCCTGGGAAAGGTTGGGGATGGAGTCTAAGATGACAGGCCAGAAGGCTTCAGTTCATCAGTTTGGATCCATGGACCAGGGATTCTGAATTCAAAAAGCTGCGTGGCATAGTTTTGGGTCTTGTTAGTTGGTTAATATATAGACCCCATTGGTGGCCTGACGTGAAAGTGGGTTTCTAGGGTTTCTGGTCAAGTACACTGTCTAAATGTGCCCAAACCAATAGAGCCTACCTCACATGCTCTTTTTATAAGGTGGTGTTGATAGTCCTCTACTGAAAGGTGTATGTGTATGGTCCCTCTCCTTGAAATCTAGGCAGGCCTGTGACTACATCAGAAGCAACAGCTTGCATATAAATCCCTGTGGGACATGTACCCCGGGAACCAGGCCACCGTACTGAGAGGACGCCAGGCGGCCACATGTAAAGGCCAGACACAGTTGTCCTTTCCACAGGCTACACTCAGGCCCCAGCTGATAACCAGCTTCAGCTCCAGACCAGTGAGTAAGGAGAGTGTCAGGGTCCAAGTCCCCCCACCCCCTGACACTGTGCAGCAGAGCCACCGAAATCCCCATTCACAAGCAAAATGAACATTGTCATTGTTTTAAACCACCGAGTTTTCGGGTGGTTTATTACTCAGCGATGACGAACCAGAATTCTTGGGACAATGTGCATTCTTGGGCCTCTTTGAGATCCACCTGTCACCTAGCCCCTCCTCTGCTCCGTGTGGCAGCAAGTAGGAGGCCTGCAGTTTGCACCGGCAAGCCCCTCCCAGCTGGCTCGGTACGCATTTAGTTTGGTCAACAGGAGAACTGGGGGCAGCGCGGGGGGTGAGAGGCAGGGAAACGCCAGGGTCCTGACCGTGCACATGCTCTGCCTCGTGTGGGGGACCCTTTAGCGGCTGCTGTCTTGCCTGTGGGTCCAGCTTTTACCAGATCCGTCAGCTGAGGTTTCAGCTCCTTCGGGTTGGGTGTAGGCTCCCCCGAGTCTGATAAAACTGCCTGCTTCCCCCGCCAGCTCAGACGCAGGTTAGCGGCAATTACTGTCTATCGCCTGGATTCTCAGATACTCCAGCCCTCGTTTAACAAGTCCCGTGCATTAAGCTTCCCCTGTTTTAAATATTATACCTAGTGTACTTCCCCGTCTCCCCACAGTTATACCCCATTTGGTACAAATATAGAGAATTCAAATAAACAGGGAATCCAAAGGAATTCTTGCAAGCAGAGAGCTGGGACATTTGGAGTAGACCCATCACTCACGAACTTCTTATCCATCCCCTAACCACGCCGGGGGGAAGGGGCAGTCCCTGACAATTTGAGTTTTGTTTATAGTTTGCTCGTACATGGCTCAGGCTACCCTCAGTCCTATGATTATTTATCCAGGTTTTGAGTGTGTGTTTAAGATAGATAACTCCAACTCCTGAATACCTGGAGCTAAGTTTGCATGACGAGGCAACGGAAGGCCTGGCTCTCCCATTACTGCTCAAAAATAATAAACATAAACCAACACTTGGTCCCAGTGGGGAGATCTAGGGTGATGCTGTCCCATTCCTCTTTTAACCAGCCTGTTTGGCCCGTACTGAAGCTGTTGATGTACTTGTGGTCTTATAACTTGAGCAAATGATATAACGTTTGGACCCTTGTATGTATCCCTTATCTGACAAATTCTTCATAAGGAGAGAAGGACATTAGGAACACATTGACTTTGACCAAGCAGAGGCTACAAGGAGCCCTGTTTCCTGTCACAGAGCTCTTATTTCTGTTAGTATAACCACTGAACATCTAAATTATATTAATACATTGCGTCGATGATGTATATGCTGACATGTCTGCGTGAGTAAGATGCAGTAGATATCCAAATGTTTTGGAACACCCCATGGGTGCCAGTTATAAAAAACAAATTCCATGAAATTATAGGTGTCTTCCACCTCAGTGGATTTTCTAGAAGATTCTGTGGTATAGAGCGTATCATGACAACCATTCTGAATTGAAAGACGTATTTAAACTCACACTCCTTTCTGCTGAAAAGGAAACAATGCTTGGCAGGTCTGTTTTATTGTTAGAGGAAATAGCCATCAAATTTGGGTGCTTTTATTTTACACCCTTGAGTGAAGTCATTCTTTTTTTTTGAAGGAAAAAAGAAAGTGTCTCCAGCTCGTCAGTGCTACAATTCAAGCTGTTCTGTTGGCCCTTATTTCCCAAGGTACCATGTTGCCTAAGACTTTGAGGTAGATCAGGGTCAGGGTCACGTACGGGGTCTGATCCAAGCTTTATGATGTAACACTAAGAAGGACTTTCAGATTCTGCAGCAAACGTTTGACCTCTTCAGATGATGACTGTTCTCCATCTGATAATTATAGAATTGCGATTAGACCTTGGTAAACTGGTTGCCTGCCCAGTGGAGGTGAGAAGTCTCGGTCCACTTAGCTGCCCAGCATGAACCGAATACCCAACCACATTCCTGTGTCGAGTAGAAGAGGTGCTCATGGGATTGGACTTCGACAAATCGTGACACATATCACCCCCCAAAATAAAAGAAGTCTCATCTGTATGTGGTTACATTCTCTGTGAGCCTGTTGTGCTCTGCTGCCGCACCTTCCTGGAGGCATGTTTATAGCCTCCTGGATATCACCTATTACAATATTCATGTTGCCCAGGAGTTAAAAAAAAAAAAAAAAAGCCTTGCATGACAAATGGTCCCTGTGATACACTTCGATTGGCTGGATTTGTAGGACTGCAATTACACAGTCTTATCTTGCGACTAGGGCAGAATAAAAATCCTGCCAGTGGTTTTAAATTCAACTTGTATATCTTATGATCTACTTAGTCTAGAAAACAAGAGCGTGAATTCATGGGCAATCACTACGTGTTCTCAGAGATTGAAAGGAACATGGCTAGAGGACATGTGACAAGAATGTTACCTATGAATGTGTCCACATGGAAAGAAATGTTGTGCCTCATTTAAAACTAACAAAATTCTCTTCTCATTAAGAGTCTCAATAACGCCATGGACAAATAATCTACTTTAACTCAGACTGCCGTTTTATTCAGGCACTCTAGTGTTGATCAATAAGCTTTTTAATAAATGTCTATGATAACAGATTTGTCATCTGTACATCTTTAACGTGGAATTCTCACCACGTTTGAACTGGATATGACCACAGCTAAGCACCCAATATGTTGACATCAGCAACTAGCTCTGAGATCCCAATACAGTGCTATATGTAGAGCAACCAGAAAACAAACCAGTGCACTGTGATTTTACAACGTCTCTCATTGAGGGGTCTAGGACTGTGACTTCTGTTGGCTAAGGAATGCAGCACAATTATGATGTGGCATTTTTGAGCTCACACACCAGGGAAGCTTGCATGTTTCTTCTCTCTTACGTAATCCTATTGCCATGCAGATAATCCCAGGCTAGGCCACTTGGGATTGAGAGTGACCATATAGGTTGACCAGATGTACCGTTTGAAACAGGACAGAAAACAACAGTACTGTCCTGTTTCAACTGGTACATCTGGTCAGCCTACTGACACCTTGAATTTAGCCCAGCGAACTAGGCTGACTCTATGCCTGGTCAGCTGACACATGGAAAAGAGGTGGTCTTTCCCAGGTGAGGCCATTCTAGACCATCTGTCAGCCAGCAGCTGATGGCAAATGCACATGTGAGCTCAGCTGAGACCAAAACAAAACAAAAAGCACCCCTCAGAGCCCAGCACAAATAGTTTACTCAGCATTGTAAACTATTGTTTTTGTTGTTTTAAATGATCTGTTTTTTACAAATCTATCTCTTGTTTAAAATGTACTCATATTTTCTATGTTTCTCCTCTAAATATTTGCTAGGATTCAGCACTGAGGCCATCTGGGCCCGGCCTCTACATGGTGGGAGCAGTCATTTTTCTGTTCTGTTAGTTTTTCTTCTGCTCTCTTCCCAGGAGTTAAAGCAGGGTTTTGCAATTTAAATGCTCTTGAATCCATTAGGGTCCCAGCAGGAAGTAGAGGGCATACTCTGTTTAAGATAATTCAAGGAATTTTTAAGGAAGGGCACACTTAACAGTGACCAAGGAAGGGGGTCATAAGGGATATTTTAGTTTTCCAGGTAGAATGGCATTGGGGCTCCCCTTTCCCTGATACCCAAAGGGTCAAGGCCGGTAAACTCATCCCTAGAAACTGGAGGAACAGGAGAGCTGTGTCCCCCTTATAAGGGACACAGTTATCCCCAGAAAGGGATGCTCAACTTGACTTTCCTCCCTCCTGCTCTTTCTGTCACATCTTGAGGTTGAACCGCTTTGGAAACCAGAGGGTGAGGAAGCCCATTCACACGGTTAACTAGATGGTCCTTCTAGGGCAGCGACCAGAGCACCAAAAGGGTATATGATGTATCTGGGAAAACAAAAGCATGTGATAAATGGCACACCATTTGAGAATACGTAGATTTGAATGAATGAATGGATGGATGGATGTTGTATAGAAGTCATTGCTGTCCTTCTGAAGGCAATCTGGAAGCATTCATTAGCATTTCAGATACTTGGTTCTACATATCAGAATCTAAGTGAGTTCTGGAAAGATAACTGAAGAGAATTGTGGTCACTACTAGGGATTTAGTTTCAGCTTTAAGAATATTATTTATTTTATCTATAATTTTTAAAATGGTAAAAGGATATTTTGTACATGTACTACTTAGATAATTAAAAGATAGGTTAAATTTTAGAAAAACAAATACGGTAATTTTGCTAGAGCCAAGATAAAATAATTCCTACAATTAATCATTCCATCCATATGGCTGTTAGGTTTCTAACAGCCAAAGCAAAATAAACAATATAAAAGATTACATAATATTAATTATTTAATAAAAGGAAACAGACCATTTGAATTAAATGTTTTATTTCTACTAATCCTCTTCCAATATTAAACACTATGTTTCTGTATCAATGTTTTTTGTATAAACTATCATCTGAATTATAGAAATGACTTTAGGGTACTACCTCTTTAGAAGTTTTAAACAAATTGCAAAAGCATTCTTCATAAAACATTTTCTTATGCCAAGTAACTAAAAATGGTAGACATTACTATTGGAAGGCTCAGTGACATAATTAATGTAAGCCAAATACATTGTATTCAAGTAGCATAATCTGAGTAAAGGATGACTATACTATATTTTGCTTAATTTTATACAGTATGGCATGTATTATTTACATGAAAGTGTTTTCATAATGATAACAAACTTGGCCTTTTTAATAAAATGGTCTCACCAAAAACAGTGATAGTCTCATAGTAAAGTGACACTAAATCATAATAGATGGTCTAGTGATGTTTTTTAATTATTCATCTTGCATGTGTGGGTAGAAAATGACTTTTCTGTGTATGCATCTCTCCTCAATTTCATCATTTCTCATTTGTGTTCCTCACTCCAATGTATTTCTAATACTTCTAGGAGAGATATTATTTTATACTCTGTATACATACATTGGGACCTCCTACAGCCAAACTAGATTTTGTATAGCATACAAAAGCAGTTATGTTTTGATGGTGTTCAATGGGTTTCTTACTGAAAGCACCAGATGGAATTGTTGTTGTACTTAAAATGTTACAGAGGCATGATGTCCTGTAAAGAGTTATCTTTAATCTACTTATAGATACCAAAATCATAAATTAAGTCTGAAAAACACAAGTAGCAAAATATAAAAATGAGGCGACCCCCTTTTTCAAATAAAAATATTAAGATGAACATTTAAGCCATAATTCTTGAATTTCCTATCAAAAAATGCAACTTATTTGTGTCAATAGATATTTGATTGTATGTTTTTTGTTACAGAATATCCCAGTAATCGTTTCTTTATTTCCAATGTATACAAACATTCGCATAAAAGATTAGAGTCTAATAAGATGCACTGAATATTTTAAAATTGTTATGTATTATAGACCACCCTCACCCTCCAAAGACTTAAGGAACTGGAAAATTAATATTCATAACTCTTGCCTCTCTCTACCCCCTTTATGTTGCCCCAGATGGCAATGCACATGTGTGTATCTTACTCAGATTCTTGAAAAAACAGATCTTAGGAAATAAAGTCAAGTTCATAGGAATTTGAAAAGTAAAAATCATAATAAAGAACGTTTTTCTACTAAGTCAAATAAACCATTATTTAAAAGGTCACATAAAAAATAAGAAAAGTACAAAACAATGAGATACGTTGACTGTTGGAATTTTTCTGAAAATACAACAAAGGGACACATCATTCTTTGCTGAGTCTTGATGCTGTGTTATCAGGAATGGAAAGACAAGTACATGGCCAGAATCAAAGGTGCCACCATGTAAGGTTTAGCCCAGTAGGACATTACTGCAAGGAGACCTGCAACCGTGGTGAGTCATCCATCCACAGATCACTTGAAGTTTCTCTGAAAATCTCTTTCCATATCACACCATGTCTTCATTCCAGACAAATAAAAAATGAATGTTGACTGCATTATTGAGGCTTGATCCAGCTCTGGTGAGTAAGGTCAGAGTCAGCAGTGGGAGTTACAGTGGAGTCTTCACAAAGTCAATTCCTAGGCCAGCGCTTAGGAGAACAAGGCTTTGTGCTTGGCAACTATTCTCCCTCTCTGAAGGTGAGGGATTCCCATAAATACGATTTTCCCGTAGATAACGTGTTTTTCACATTTTCTTAGTATGTGGACTCAGTCCAAATAGCTTTATAATGTTGCATTAGCTTCCCCAACTTGACCCAAGAATCACTTCTTTATCTCTAAATAAATTTGTTATAGTCTCTCTTTCTTTAAAAATATAGATATTGAGAGGGAGGAGGTAACATTTACTTGACATTGCCTGGCTACAAATAAATCAGTTTATTTGACCTTATCTCAGATAGCTATTACCCAGATTTTACGAAGGACAGTGGATCAGTAACTAGCCCAAGACCAAAAGGCAAGTTAGGAATTTGAACCCAGAAATTTCTGACTCCAGACTTTTTTCTTTTTCTAATAAATATCAATTTCCACTAAAACAAAGGCATCAATTTAGTACTCTAAGCTACAAGTAATGTTATACTAGATTGAATAAAGTCCCACAAAAATCCATGTCCATTCAGAATGTGACCTTATTTGGAAATAAGGTCATTATAGATGTAATTAGGTAAAATGGGGTCATTACTGGATGAGAGTGGCCCTAAAGACCAGATTGATATCCTTATGAGAAAGTCATTTGAAGACACAGATACAGACACAGACACACACACGTGCACACACACGCACACACGCACGCACACACAGGCAGGAAGTCCGTGTGAAAACAGAGGCAGATCTTGGAGTGGTGCAGCTACAAGCCAAGGTATGCCAAGGATGGCCAGCACCAGCAGAAGCTAGGAAGAGGCAAGGAAGGATTCTTTGCTAGAACTTTCAGCGGACACATGGCCCTGCTGGTGACAACCTGATGGCAAACTTCTAGCCTCAGAATGTAAGGGAATAAATTTCTGTTGTTTTAAGCCATCAAGTGTGTGACATTTTATAGGCAGCACTTGGAAGTAAGACAAGGTCGATGAACAAAGAAGGTTTAACTTGCTCATCACAGTGCTGCTGGAACTAACGGTTCTTTGATTAATTAGAGGACAGTTTTAGACACGTGTTCTTCCACAGAACTATAATTAAATTTGTCGATTACCAATCACAGTTTTCCTGTTGATTTTTTATTTGCTTATTGAATATTGCCACATTGGAGGACCTTGCTCCCCGGCTTATAGTCAAACCCGAGCACTCACCCCCGCACCTGCTCATGGAACGACGACTTTTGGCGAAATGATTGAAAGAATGGTTCGCAGAATTATTTCATCCCTGGAATGATCATAGTAGGTGTTTTAGAAAGCTTATAGGAAAGTCTAAATAAAATTTTTGGCCAAACATTCAAAGCAAATGTGGGACTTTACCTTTGGGGTATAAAAAGAAAGCACAAAACAAAACATGTAAATATGATGAAATGGCTAAAGAACTTAACTCCATCATTTTTACTCACAACTACTGGCATCTAACGGACTGCTTCCCAAAACAGCAACGTAAGAATGGACATGTGATTTGAAGAAACAATACCTAGGTTGCTCCATGTCAGTAAAAGAGAAGTTATTACCAGATATATCTGTACACAGAATTCATGTCTCTAGCACTTCCAAAATCTTAATACAAGTAAAAATACCAGAAAACTAAAGCTATTCAAATACAAGTTCATAAAGTTTCTATATAGTAATATCTGAACTTTAAACAATTGCAAAAAGACAGAATAGTTTGCAAACATGATACTACTCTTATCCAAGGATCTACCTGGGGAAAAGTCACCAGATTTGGAGCTGGCTGATTAGAAGAGAATCAGCAAATTTTCAGTCTGAAGAAGGAACACTGGACAGGACCAAGATAGGAGATCTCCAATACCCTCGGTTTCGTAATTCCACAACCACACCTTCAGGTACACCTATATGCTATACTTTTTGGTCTTTTATATTTATGTTTAAGTCATCTGTTTCAACAGTGTTCCTTTCACAACACATGTTTTCTGGGGTGGGTAAAGCTGTCTTCTCACCAGGCAAGAGGAAATAAAACTCACAGCCTCGAAAACAGGGAGGGGAGAGCCGCTAAATCTACTCTTTATGCTTTTTATTTCTTTGGTTCTGCTCTTCTGTATAAAAGAAAAACCCTCTCTTCCACTTATATATCGAACATATGCAGTCGCCCTCGGCTCTGCATCTTGCGATTTATCACTTTTAATCAAGCGTGGGCGAACGGACTGCGACACAGTTGGATGTGTGATCCAAGAAGCTAAATTGTCTTTTTTTTTTTTAAAGCCCACTTGTTTCCATAGCTTGTCTGAGTCCTGGAAGCAGGGTCCTGGGAGGTGCTGAGCGTGGGTGACATCATGTCTTGCAGGTGTCTACAGCATCTTTGATGTTTACGCTGCAGGACAAGAGTGATCTGGCCTTGTACACAGTGCAGAGCTCCACGGGGATGGCTCATTTTCTTCTGTTTTCTAACTTGCCATAAAACACACTTTTTCCTAAAACCCAGTGTTTTAAAAAAAAAAAAAAAAGCAAGATAAATTTGTTCACAGCTGAAAATTGATATACATTTATACTTATACATTTATTAAACTTGATTAGATCCACTCAAGGGTGCCAGTGTTTTTGATGATTTAAATAGGAATTACTAAGTGGGTAAATTTTTTCATCTGTTTTGGCGTACAAGTACTTCCACAAGGGAGATAAAATACTGTATACAGACATTTCCAGTAAAATATACCTTTGTGTAGAAAGCATATTAAACTAGCAAGCAAAATCTTAATTAACAGCAATGTATATAAATAGAACACTAACCCAGACCGAGATTCAGGGTATGCTTATGAAAGTGTAACCCTAGGCAAATTGTTTAATGTCTTTGAGGCTCAGATGCCTAATTTAAAATTCTGGATAAGAAGATAATGCCCTACAAAACTTTATGGACTAATAATTAAGTTATTGGAATTGAGTAGGATGTGTAAGGGAGCAATGTGAAATAAATGCACCCTTAAAATATGTAGTTCATTAATGTTTTACTTTAAAATTTATTTATTTATTTATTTATTTATTTTTATGTGGGTGGTTCTCTGGCTGGGAATCAAACCCAGGCCGCAGTGTGGACAGCACCGAAGCCTTAGCCACTACTCCACCAGGGAACTCCAAAATTTATTTTATTTTTAACAATGAAGCAAGTACATATTTTCATTAGTGTCATGTATACAAAACAAAATAGTGATTAGACTTTTACATACCTCACGAAGTGATGACCCCAGCAAGTCTACTACCCATCTGATACCATACACAGCTTTGCAACCATTGACTATATTTCTTATATTAAACTTTGCATTCCTTGACTGCATATTTTTTTTAAAATTCTAGTTGACATTCAGTATTATTTGATATTAATTTCAAGTGTACAATGTAGTGGTTAGGCATGTATATAGTTTGTGAACGATTCCTTGTTAAGTCTAGTACTAATCTGACACCGTGCATGGTATTTACAGTATTACTGGCTGCGTTTCACATCTCTCTGACTGTTTTGGAGCTACCTTAATCCTTGCACCTTTCTCACTCATCCCCTCAACCCTCACTCCTTTCTAGCGACCATTCATTTGTTCTCTGTATCCATGAGTCTATTTCTGTTTTCTTTGTTCATTTATGCTATTCTTTAGATTCCACACATAAGTATGAGGTCACATGGAATTTGCCTTTTTTTTTTTTTATTTAGCACCCTCTAGGTCCATCAGTGCTGTTGCAAATGGTGAGATTTTATCCTTTTTATGCCAGAGTAATACTGTCTATATGTACCACATTTCTTTATTCAATCATCTATTGAGGGCATTTCCATTGTCCCCATGTTTAAAAATGTTGTATTGCATCCTCTCAGCTGAATACATTTCGCCAGCTGGAGGCATCTCTCTGCACCCTCACTGGGTGGTCTTCCTCCTCAGAGGTCACAGGGAACAGTAGTAGGTTGTTGACTTCTACAGTCTTGATTCAAATAGCCAGCACACCTTATAGCATGAACCCCAATGCCTTCCAGCATACATCCTGTCATTGCAAAACAAGCGTTTTACAGTACCCGGAAGCTCCCAGAAGCACACCTGGGATTTACCTATACAAGTACTTATTCATTGACCTCATCTAAGTTTCCATCCAATATCTCATTCAGGGTGGGGCTACGAATCTGCTTACTTCTCTCCCCACTCAGCCTACTCACATATAATGTCATAATACACTAAGTGTGCTGTGGTTTCAGGCTGTATTTTTCATGTCTTAGCAGTCCTTTCTTATCATTATCATGTATGTCTTTAAAGTTTTTGCAGAGAAAGCGAACATCCTTTTTTAATATCTTATAGACAACAGCTGGTATTAAACAGAATCGATTTGGTTTTTTTTTTTTCCTACTCTATGTACTTTGGGTTCCATTTTCTAGTGCAAACTATTTTTTGTGAGCATACTTCTAAAATACGTTAAGTTGGATTTATTTACTGTATTTTATTGTCAATTTTACTCTTCTTCAATTTGATCTTCAGGGTTAAAAATTAAACACCTTCAGGTGTTTCAAGTCATTATTCCACTGACTTCTAGGACCCAGTATTGCTATACCATTCCCACTTCAAGTTTGGATGTTTGCTTGTGGTGTCATGGTAGACTTCACTAGAAAGTAGGCAATTATTAATAGTAAGTTGATCATTTTTCTGAGGGTGTCCAAACTTCAAGTAAAAAGATAAAATAAACCATTCACAAGTAGAAATATCTTTGCAAGAAGACCCATTTTTGCAGCCTCTAAGTTTAATATTTTATAAGTGTCCTAGAAAATAAAATTTATAAACCTAACACACAAATATGGAGATGTTTACCCCCCAAAAAATCTCTATGCTGAAGGGTTCTACATTATACTCTAACTTAGAAATATGCATAAAGCAATTTGTATTTTATCTTTAAAACATAAAATGCCAATAATGTCAGCTAAATTACAACAAACATAGTATTATTGACCTATTTTCCTGCTTCATGATAATTGACTCTTCCTATAATTTATTTCCCTTTTTCATAACTCAAAGATATCTGTGAGCCCAAGCCTATTTTAAACAATTGATGAAAACGAAAAATTGCCAAATAGAAACTATGTATCAATACATAATCAGTAGAAACTGCCAAATTAAAAATAAAGATATAGCAGAAGTCTATCTCCAAAATTTTATATGTTGACCATTGGCACAATTTTAACTTACCGGACAACATTCAGCTTTAACATCATTTTTCAGCACATGTACATCGAGTGATAGTGAAAGTAAGAAAAATTTCCAAGTTCCTGTCCTTTGTGATCCATTGATTTGTCCTATGACCTCCTGTCTTGACATTGCTGGACCTCAGTTTTACAATCTATATAACCATTCCTGTTGGATTTTTCTATCGGACAAATTCTTGCAGTCTTGGGATACCGTAGGGGGAAAAAAGATGACACATCCACCCTACCTCTTTATAGTATGCAGTTCAAAATAATGCAGACTTTCTCTACAGCTTAAGTCACTCTATAATCTGAATATTTTCACTGATTATATTTTTAATTATTTTTATGTATTTTACACAAATTACAGACGTTGTAATAGTGGTGATAAACAAAAGAATCATTTTCAACTTAAATTTAAATAAAAGTACATTTGGAAAACTACAGAAATTCTAGACTATATGATAGAAAAATTATATTTCTACAATAAATATTTAAACTTTTTTTCTTCTGGGAAAAAAAGGAAATTCTCTTTGAGTGACACTGAAGAAACAGGTAATATCTAGAGTTCTCACTATAAAATACAACTTCCATGGAACTCTTGTGTAGACTCAAAGTGCTCTTCTCGACACAGGTATGAGCATCTTCAGTTCTCTAGTATACTCGTATGTGTGGTGAAGTGGAGGAACTAAACAGAAAGAGTAGCGATCACGAAAATTGGGCCTTTCCCCCAAGATGCACGAATGGAGAAAACATTGTCCATAAATTTGGTGTAAAATATATCCAATCATACTTACGTGCTATCATCTCAACTTCTCTAGTCTCTGTGCTTTTCGATGGCCCCCTGCAAACATGGAATGACCCCTCCTGTCTTCTCCAAACCTTCCTTGTTTGCCCTTCTTAAATCTTAAGTATTGTTACATTAAGAGCAACACCGTGAGAGCGTTTGAAAATTATTTTCATTCTAATTCAGGACGCTTAGTCATGAGATGTGTTCAATTAATTGTTTAAACAAATGTCTTCGTAATAAAAAAGTTGCTTTCATTTTAGTGAAAATGAAAGCTTCACCTTTACATTTATGTTAATTACCAAAAGATGCTGTCCTTGAGTGTAAATCTACGTAACTGGGCAGGTAGGGTCATTACATTAAGAAGGCAAAAAGCAAGCACATGTGCACCCAGTACAACAACCACTCTACTCGATGGGTACCTTTCAAAAAGGCTTTCTCAGCAACCACAGAAATAGGCTTAAGACAGGCTGAACTCAGCTGTTCTTACCCCATAACTAAAAATCTGGTCCTCCTAAGGTGACTAATAGTACCTTGCATTTCCTCTTAAAATATTTATAGAACATTATTAAAAACCAGAAAATGTCAACAAGTAGACTCAAAGTAAGAAAAAATATTGCATTAATTTTAAATAGATTATGAATAACTTGGCAAGAATAAAT
>PVJL010001494.1:0-211570 GCA_004026885.1 Lyroderma lyra | reverse complement strand
CTTCAGAAAGTAATACATAGATAACAGCTCTTAAAATGTGTGTGCATTTTTTGGCACCCCCAGTATATATATTACTTTACTTGCATGAGAAAATAGCCACAAGCAATGTAAAGATATCAGTTTATTAACTAAGAGTCATAGTCTATGATTCAATTATCACAACAGCTATCAGGTAAGCAAAATGACTCATACTTCAAATTACTGCTTTACCTTTACATACAGTATTTTGATGTTTTATGAATACAGTTAAAGAGAAAATACTTTCTGGGAAATGAAATTCCAATTTCAAATTATGTAAGTGAGGGTTAAATGATCACTTTGTCTAAATTTTACCAAGCAATTAAATTGAGATACATATTTTAAATGTGTTGGATGCTTGCCTTCTTGACCTAATATAAAAGAATGTCCTTAATGCTGCTTGTAAGGTTTTATTAATTGTTAATAGCCTCAAGAAAGAGGCTAACCTTCCATCACCTCTACATTGTGAATACATTCCGCCCCTCTGTACCCTCCCCCCATCACATTTTGGCCATTTCTGAGGGAGGACACAGCACAGTGAGTTACTTTTCTAGACACCTCTTTATAAGCAATTTAGATTGCCATTTGGGCATCAGTATCTTTGCATGGTGTATGTTAATGAGAACAAGATAGAAGAAATTGTTCAGGATATGTGTGTACTGCTACTGTATAACATTAGGGCAACAGAAGGCTAAGCAGATTTCATTTTCATATGATATCTGGCTAGCAATCAATATTTTGGGAATTGACAAGTCTACATCAGTTCCAGATTGCAATTCTCATGGCAATTGTGTGAGATGGCAATTTTGTTGAAAATTTTGCAGTAGTTTGGAATTTAATCTTTAATTCTGAGTGTTTTGACTTTTTTGGGATCTTCATAGATAATTTAGAGGGAAAATAATAAACTACTATAGAAGCAAAACTATACTGTAGTCAACTAGCTATCAAAAAGGAGACATTATTTCTCTTCCTTATTGACTGCTGCTGACATCAAGATTCAAGCTTTACGTCAGCATAAGACTATGTGATGATCTTTAATCTGGGCTAATATTGGAATATGTCAACTAGAGTATAAGACAGCCATTCTTTTGAAAATATGCACACATATACCCACACGATGTCCTGTTTTATATGCAGTGTATCTGAAATTCACATTGGAGATAGTAAATAAAATTTTTGCTTGAATCAGCAGATGCTTTAATCGATGTCAAGGGGAAAAATTTCTTCAGTGTGGTGAGAAAAATTAAAAAAAAATGAAATGCAAAGTTGCCCAAGAGGATAAATATTACAAAAAATTTCTAAATAAATGATAGGTATTTCTCAGGAACAGTCATAATATATCTCTAGAACTATACAACCTACAAGGACTGAGTTATGGAGAAATAGAAGAAAACATGAAAAGACAAATTATGAATAAGAAGATTGAATTAGTACTCAAACAACTCCCAAGAAAGTAAAGTTCAGGACCAGATGGCTTCAAAGGTGAATTCCATCAAATATTTAAAGAAGAATTAATGCTGATTCTTCTCAAATTCCAAAAGACTGAAGAGTAGGGGATACATCCAGACTCAGGTCCTGGGCAGTGTCACGCTACCAAACTAGATGGGAACACTCATGGAAAAAAAAAAAAACAACTCATGCTCCTTACGAATTTAGATGTGAAAATCCTCAACGAAATACAAATGAACTGAGATCAGCAGTACATTTAAAGGATTCTGCATCACGATCAAGTAGGATTTTTTCCCTGGGATGCAGACATGATTCAACATTCACAAATGAATAAACATGATGTACCACATTAACAAAACGAAGGATGAAAATTATATAATTATCTCAAAAGATATAGAAAAAGCATTTTTTGACAAAATGCACCATCATTTCATGGTAAAAACGCTCAACAAATTAGGTATAAATGACATGTATTTCAACATGGTAAAGGCCGTATATGATGAGAACACAGCTGTCATTACTCTTAGTGGTGAAAAGTTGGAAATTTTTCCTCCAAGATCAGGAACGAGACAAGGATGCCACTCCTCCCATAAGAAGTTCTGGGCAGAGAAATTAGAAAAGGAAAAAAAAAACTGAATCAGAAAGGGAAAAGTAAAATTGTCACTGTTTGCTGATGACGTGATCGCACATATAGAAAACCCTGAAGACTCCCCCAGATAAGCTATTGGAACTAATGAATGAATTCAGCTAAGGTGCAGGATAAAAACCTCAACATACAACATTGTACTGTTGTGTTTCTCCACTTGAGATCAAAGGTATCAAAGATCCGTCAGTTGGTGACACTAATGTGGGGGAGAGAGGGCTAAACACGTCCTATAGAACAGAAGGAAAGAGGTGAATTTGAACTGTTTCCATTTTCCCCTCCCTTTTGCACAACTGTAATAAGATGTCGACTAAGAGGGAGAATAAATAATGTTTTTTGTTTTCCAAACATGAGTCAAGTAAAGGGGCTCCCTTCCAGGCAAAGAAAGGGAATCCCAGAGAAGCCCTCCAAGGAGTGGGAGGGCGCCTACACAGAAGAGAGACTGGCATTTCATGTCATAGCTGGACATCTTTTTGTAGTAGATTGTGCTCATTTGAGCACAGGCTGAAGTGGTTTGGAGAAAAACAGGTCAGAGAGGTGTCCACGGAATAGACGGCAGTACCCACATCACCAAGATGAGGACTCACAAGTTTCCTGTGGGTCAGGTGTAGGGTACTGTGGTGGTTGGGGGCGGGCAGAGTGTAGAGGGAAGGAGATCCATCATAGATGATTTTCAGACAGTGAACTGAGCTGTTGGAGGTTCCCAGCGGTCCTCCCGAAACAACCGTACATGCAGCTCAGCATTTGGAAACCTGCCCTGCAGTGTGCTGGCAGACAGCCATGGTTAGTGCAACGTGCTCTCCCATTCGTCCCCTCCACCCCAACCTGCTGGAGGAGTGGACAACATGACATAGATGGAAGGGAAGGCGCTTCATCTCTCAGGAGGAGGGCTTATGTGCCGTCCAGGCCATGTAAGCACAAATCTGAACGAGCATGCGTGGAAAAGGAGGAGCTCGGAAAGCTTTATGTGGGGTATGGGGAATTTTTATATCAGCGAGACTGGACCCAAGTTTCTGAAAACTGAAAGATTAAAATCTATGGGATTTTCTGAAAATGTCATTTAGAAATGAAAAAATTAAAATTAAAAAAGGAAATTCATCAGTATGGGAAAAGGCAGCGATCAAAGAAAACTAAAACTATGTCTTTGTGTAGTTTACTGACAACAGATAGTTTAATCATTGGTTAAAATAATTGCTTGACAAGAAAATGAAATAATGGAAAAAAAGCCTAGTATTATCACTTATACCAAAACTCTGCATAATAATGTTGACTATAATCTTAGGGAGGACTATGCTAAATAATTTCATTTAGATAGGTCAATTATAAAATAATTTAGGGATGGAGGGAGAACTCTTTATAAGCTAACATTTCATGACAGGGTCTGAGTTGGTAGGCTTAATACATTTTTATTTCAATTAAAGTAGCTAATGTCTAATACCTCACTTTAGAATTGTAAATACTAAATTATTTATTCAATCTATGACATGAAAATTGAGGGTTTCAACCAATTATCTGAATAAATATAATTAAGATACTTCTTAAGACAGCGTTGACCTAATCTACGAGCCTCCGCCAAGCAGTTCTTCAGGTTAAGCAGTGATGACAATTTCTTGAAGCAAATGCAGTTTTGTGACTATGACTTTATTTGCTTTGTGTCTGTGAAAGCACAGGGTTCACCCATCAGTCAGTAACCACAACATGCATTAACCCAGATCCTAATGATTCATAATAGCATCTGAGGCAAAAATGCTAAAGCCAAACTGACTGAGACCTTTCATGTTTATGTCTTTAGGCAAGTTACTTAAAAATTCTGTGCCCCAGTTCCTCATTTTTACCAAAGGAGCTCATGGCAATTTTATGTCATAGGGTTATTGTAAGACAGAGAATCAAATCATGTACCAAAGTCATTCAGAATATTAATATTAATCAGACACCAATTATGAATTTGCTATAAGGAGCTCTTGCCAAAAATCAACTAAAATAGACATTTTTTGGGAAAGGTAAGAAAAAGTGATAATGATATTAATATATTGTCCTGCCTTCCTTTAAGTTTCATTCCTGTTTTCATCTTTGTACCTCAGCTACTTATTTAAACATTCTGATGTTTTTTTGGGATTGTATTTCAATACTAATACAGCCCATTATAATAAAGAGTTAATAAGGAAGATTGCAGAGGCATGCCCTTATATAAAAATGTGCATGATAGTTCTAAAATTGAAGAGCAGCAAAATTAGTCTTCTCCTAACAGAAGGATATATACTTCCTTTTAAAATGCAATAAGATTATACCCTTTTTTCAGTCAGTTATGGGAATCACGATGTATTGATATTGGGTTCTGGTCAAGATGGCGCAGTAGGTAAACACTGTGCTCACCTCCTCTCAACACCACATCAAAATTACAGAACAACCATCCTTGAAAATTGCCTGACATCTGTGGATAAATACACAGTAGCGGGATTACTCAGTCCTTTTTTGTCTCTTGTTATTGCCTTTGTTTTAAAGTCTATTTTATCTAGTATGAGCATTGCAATACCAGCATTTTTTTTACTTCCATTTTCATGAAATATCTTTTTCCATCTTTTACTTTCAGTCGGTGTGTCTTTTGAACAGAAGTAAATCTCTTGGAGACAGTATGCGTGAGGTTTTTGTTTTCTTATCCCTTCAGCCACCCTATATCTTTTGATTGGAGCATTTAATGCATTGATGTGGAAAGTAATTGCTGATAGATACGTGGTTACTGAAATTTTATTATTCCTAATTTTGATCTCTTTTTTTCTCTTCTTCTTAAAGATATTTCTTTAACATTTCTTGTAATACTTGAACTTTGTTAGCTTTTTCTTGTGTGGGAAGCTCTTTATCTGCCCTTCAATTCTAAATGATAGCTTTGCTGGGTAGAATAATCTTGATTGTAGGTCCTTGCTTCCCATCACTTGAATGGTCTGCCGTGTTTCTGTTGAGAAATCAGCTGACAGTCTTATGGGAGCTCCCTTGTAGGTAACTAACTACTTTTCTCTTGCTGCTGTTTAAGATTCTCTGTTTGTCTTTAAGCTTTGGTATTTTAATTACGATGTTCATAACTTTGTTTATAGCTTTAATTGATTTTGACATCATTTATGGCTCCATAAATTTGATACTTTATATGGATTTGCAATAGTCTTACTAGAAATAAAGGTAAAAGAATACCAAATCAAACTAACCAAGGGTCTGAGTTATCTATTGGTTCTTGCTCAAAATAGTGTTAGGAATATTTCTCTTTGGAGAGTTAAACCTGAGACACTTGCCATCAGGTTGAAATTTATTAGTTAAATTTATTAAAGTGTAGATTATAGACACCCATATCCCAAACATAAAGAACAGGATCTGAAAAATTAGTGAGCGCTCACTAAAGAAACAAATATTTGTTGCTTTATTTTAAGCCTAGTTTGAATGTCAAAATATTATGTACCATTTATTTGAAATTTTGTTTTACCTGCATTTCAAAATCCATGGCCAGCTTTATGAAATTCATTGCTGTAACATGTTGACCTGCTCTGCCAGCACTATTAAAAATTTATGTATGACTCATTAGTATTTTATGATAATTAATAGTATCATCTAGAAAATTCATCTCCTATGAAATGGGGACTTGTGTCTTCCCTATCAGTTCTTCTTTTTTTTTTTTTTTTTTTTTTGAGGCATGTGTCCAAAGAAACACTTTGATCATAATATTTAAACTTTTTTTTTTTTTTTTTTTTTTTGGCTCACTGTTCCTGACAACTGAAGCTGATGAACTGTTGGATCCCAGGCTAATCTGCTGCCTTGATATTGCCATTGTTCACTATGTTCTTCCTATTCCTAGAACAATTGTGATTCTTCGGAAATACTTAGCATCATAGTCAGTTCCCAGAGTTTACTAGTCTGTGGCTAAATCCTACAAGTTTTTATACCCTGCCTTTGTATCACAATTATTTTTGGTGCTTTTTTGTTGTTGTTGTTATCTCTTTCTATTTTGAGTATGTCATAGTCAGAGTAAGTAATGTTAGCTGTGTAATAAAACAACCCTGAAATCTCAAAAGATTAACAATATGAAGGTTTATTGTTCACTCATGTGGAAGTGTAGCATCGTCCACAGGAGTGGGAAGAAAAGGTTCTGATGTGTGGAAAAATTCAAAGAACCAGTATAACTGGAGCTTGGACATCTCTAATACATGCTTCAATCCACCCCCAGTCACCCAAACAGGGAAAGAATTGTGGAGCAGCTCTTAACTGCCTTACACCAGAAGAGAGACATCACTTCTACTCACATTTCGTGGGTGTCAAGTAGGCATATGACTCCATCTGTAATCAAAGGACTAAACAACATAGTTTAACTGTGTTCAAGAAAAGGGAAAAGTTTAATGAACATCTAACCAATATTTGACACAAATTTCACTTTGTCAAAAAATAAAATCATGGATTTTAAAAATTCAACTTGTTCCAAATAATTATTTTTTATCATTATCATCTTGATACAAAAATGGCTATGACATTTCCAGGGTAAGCTTTCACACTACTTCCTGAAAAGATGTTACGTCTAAAAAAAGCTTTTTATTTCAGGCAATGAATAGATATAAAAGACCCTTCCTAATCTTTTCTTTACTGGAGACGGTGATCCAGCTAAATTTTTCATTTCTTTTCAATGGGGAATAGTAGTTAAATCCAATATAAAGGCCCCAGGACTGTACATGGCCCGAGATTGCTGCCAATGCTGGGTCAGTTTTAGCAGTGACATAATGGAAGACATATATAGTTAACATTCTGAATTGAAATTAATTTTTCAATTTAATGTGCTCTTTTTAAAAAAATAGTAATGGGGTTTCATTGACAACTAAGTTTCTCTACAACTTTGACCCATAGTCATTTTGGACTTTGGTGAAAGCCTTTCCAGATTTGTTTGGGAGCCTCGTCCAAGTATTTCCAGGTTAATGATACTTTGGCCCAGTCATTTCTTTTTAAAATGTTTTTTTAATTGTTAGATATTCTGGGGTGACAAGAATCACACAGGTTCCAGGTGTACAATTCCACAGTGCATCATCTCTTTGTTGCGTTATATATTAAATAAACCTTTTCACTTAAGACTATAATCAGAAAGCTGGTCTGACTTCTGCAGCAAATAGCGTATCTGTCACATTCTTTTGATATAACATAGATGGAAAATGTACTAAAGATATACTATAGTCTCTTGTAAGAGCCCAGCTTTCCATGCTATCAAAAATTGTTATAAACTTTTAAAACTTTATGTAACTGAGTTTCAGGTTTCCTTTTTCCCTTCACACTTTGAATGGGAACACACATCATCACTTATTTTCATTACTGAAAGCTGAAATTTTAAAAGTTATTTCGTATATTTTATTTGCTGGGCCTTTTCTAGTCCCAAATTCATTCATATGCAGAATTACCCACGATATTCTGAAGAAAACAGGATGTCATTCTCTAAATGAAACACTTGGAAGGAGGATTATTTCTATTTCAAGCCTCCAGTTTATTTTAATTTATTTGCTGATGGCGCCAAGAGCTGCAAGAACAGCCCCACATTCTCATGCTGATTCGAAGCGCAGGAATCTACACCATGGCCTTTGTATTAGCAGACACAATATATCTTTAAAAATGGAGTATTCCAGCTATGTATGCCAGGGCCCAGTGGCTTCCAATCTAAACAGACCACGTTACTACAGAAAAGCTTCAAGCTTGAGAAGAGTGGCTTCCACACCATTGAATGTGAACTGAAAATAAATAAATGAACTTTGAAAGCAAACGCTGAGCTGAAAATACACTGTCAGAGGACCAGCCTCCAAAATAGAGTGAAAATGTCTGCCTCCATCTAAGCGGTTTTTGTCTGTCACTCGTTGCAGGCTTTATCATCATTTTTAAGTGCTTATTATCAAGATGGTGCTTCTGTCCCCCTTAGTCTCCATCACCTCTGGAAACTCAAGTCTATCTCACCAACAATCCTCAGATGAGACGTAGAGGGGGCCTAAATTTGTTGGTCACAGTTGGGTGTGCACAGCCCCGAGATGGGGTCAAATGAGTGAGGTAGCAGCGTTTCTCTCTGTTCCTGTTTCCCACTCTTGTAGGACCACAGGAGGAGATAAGGAACCACCAGCCCTCTTGCCAAAATATTCGACTAGCTGATGTTTCATTAGGAAATAGGTTGTCACCGACTAACCTATCCTTGGAGGCCAACGTAATTATGTAAAAGAGCAAGGAATTGTTGAAATTGTTGAGCAAGTGGTTGATGAGGATTAGTGAAGCTCTTAAAGGAACTAGCAGTGTGGACATTTTCTTTATGAGGCGGGGAAATAGGTGTCAATCATAACATGGATTAGCAGTGTATTAATGTAACATTGCCTAGTTTCTGGTGGGTGACATACCTTTATTTAAGCCATCAACCTTGGGAATTAGATGACACTTGTATTACCTACAATTTTCAGTGGCAGAAACGAAGATTTGGAGAATTTAAATGATTTAGCCTGTCAAGCATTTTATAAAACTCTGATCCTTTGATTCGACATCCTCTACTCTTTGTTTTTTTTTTACTACACTAGTGATTTTCAGATTATTCTCTGCAGTGGTATAGGCCTCTGGAAAGGAACTCTGGGGGCACCGTAGGCGAATGCAGAGAATCAGGGTTAAGTTGCAACGTCCATAGCCTCTTCCCTCACTTCAGTCAGAGCAACCCCATTTCAGTGGGTAGTTCAAACGGGATTTGATGTTAAGGTTATATTTGTACATTTTTTAAAAAGTTTTAATAACTAAACCACACAACAACAGGTTTTCAGTCCTGTTACAGAAAACATTCTAAATAGAGACTGCTCGAGGTGATTTCTGGGTAAAAAGTTCATCTTCCCAGCTGACCTAGGTAGAACTCAGAACATTCAGATTGCGAGACTGATGTGTTGCTGGCTACACCAAGAGACTAAGTCTCAGTTTACGTAGAAAAACACGGGCATTGGACAATTAGGATATTTTTAAGGCTAACAAAATTATGTCTCTCTCTCCTCTGGCAACCATGTTTAAAGGTCAAGTTGTAGTTGATTGAATTCACTCACTCTAGCAAATGTCCTCGTTACCTATTGGGGGTCTGCACAGTAGGTCTATGCGGAGGGCTGGTGGATCCCTCTAGGACGGCACCCTGATCCCACCACAGGTAACTGGATTAAGGTTGACTGCTAATCCAGGTGAGCCAATTTCATTGCCTCTCAGCGTATCCAGAACACCTAGATACAGCAGGTGGAAGCTGAGAGCTGAGTCACATTACAGCCCCGCGAACTGCGAAATTTCCCAGGGTTCTGTCCCTTCTGAAACCTTCGTGTGTTAATGTTTCCTTTGATTCCGTGACATTCTCTGTCATTGCTGGCGTTACCTCCAGCTTTTGCTTTTCCTCTCGTTTGCAAACAATACTCTTACCTAAGAGAGCAGTAACTTAAAAATTATTTGAGGAAGCAGTTGTATTCTGTAATTCAGAGGTGTTTATTCTTCTTTATTAATGAGCTTAGAAAAATACTTACTTACTATTATATTTTGTAAGTCATAAATCCATCAATAAGTATAAGAATTTTCTTAATTAGTTTCTAGTGTGTTCTTATAACAAATACAAATGATCCAAATACAGGTAAAATTATATCTCTGGAAAGCCTATTTAATAAATCAATGACAATGTTTTTCAGATATTAAATTCAGTTTCTCTTTTCTTAACTTCTGCTGCTAATCCTAGATATGCATTTCTCTATTTCAGGAATCTCTAGCTTTTGTATGGTTATTACTCTGCTAAAATATTTGAAAATAGACTACTGAATTTTACAGTAGTCTATTACGGTCATTACTGTATGTGGCATTTTATCTAAGTACATACTCTAAAATAGAACTGTTCTTAAATGATCACTATATGAAGTAAAAACCCCTATTTTATATTATACTCTATTAGCAGAAATGTGAACTGTACAAAATGAGTAATTATATATAAAGGAAGAATTTACCAATGATGATTAAACTTCTTAATTGTATTGCATTTCACTGTATATTATTTGATTAACCTGAGGAAAAGCAGACCTCTTGCATATCTTTTAATATCCATTGTTATTCAGTTAAAAAGACTATTTGAAAAATTTTCATGGTAAACTGCTGAATTGGGTCATTCTGAGAATCTTCTAATTATTTTTATGGGTGGTTCTTAATTGTTGTGCATTACTGCCTTATGTTCCCTTGGCCCTGGTCCCATCAATTCATGATTTATTACAATAACCTCTCAACATGTCTCCATATTTCTGGCTCCTTTCTTTCTTATAACCCCAAATCCAGCACAGTATATACTCAGCTTATAAATTAATCTTCATAAACACCATATTCACCTCCCATCAGCTTGTTTTTTAAAAAAAAAAAAAGTATTTCAATCTCATTTTAAGAAAATGACTTAATACTTTTGGGAGTTATTCAAGTTTCTCCAAATTGATACTAGCTGGTCCAATACAAACGACTGGTACAGAGCCAAGCATTCATAATACATTTTCTCTAATCCCCGTATGAAACGCGTAAGTACAGTTAGTTATTTCAGTTTTACAGAATTTAAGTTTCCAAATTATATAACATCTGTTTTTGAATCCAGGTCTGCCTGGGTCCATAAAATCCATCATAAAATATGGGTCCCAAGGTCAAATATGTTTAGGAAAATAAAAATAACACAGATCCCTTACAGATATGCAAAATCTCCTTTAGCGTTTTAAGGAATTGAATCGTCTTACATTAACAAATGCTTTCCAATTTGATTAATTCACATTTTCCCCAAAATAGTCAACCTCACTGTCTTTTCCTTTTCCATTATGGCATCATTATAGAAGTTTTTTTTGTGTTCTTTTTGTTTGTTTGTTTGTTTGTTTTTGTCTGCCCAATATATGTCCCAGTGCCCCTCTTCATGGCCTCACTGGGCACTTCTGCCTTCTCTGTATGGCCACATACGTTTGTCCAAAGACAGTAGCACATACCCCAGGACACAGTAATCATTTCAAAAGTAGCAAATGTCCTTGGCAAGGTCAATTCAAACCTTTCCTGGGCATTAAAGAAGTCACCTTCACAGAAAGGATCCTTATATATGTGTAGAATAAAGTCACATAAATTAAAAGAGTAAAGAGTAACAATCCTCTTGGTCCAACTGTGTCTAAAGGAAATTCTTACTCTCGAGTTCCACCAACACAAAGGACAATGGGTTTTCTCTTGAAATAAGTCCATCTGAATTGAGAGTCTATTACTTGCAATTAAAAACAGTCCTGCCACGTAAAAACCTGTGAAGTGTATGTACCGTGCAAGGTACTTTGGCAAAAGCTGCACAGGTCTATGCTAAAATAATAATACTTCCAATCACCTTCATAATATTGTAGATCCCAATAAGCAGTCTTCCCAGAGTATGTCTTTTCAACTATCATTTCTCTGTGCTACATGTCAAAAACTGCTCATTTTTATTTTTTGTATCATTATAATGATCTATAATGAGGTTGAATTATATTAATATTTAGCTAGTTACTACAACCTTGTCTTAGGTCAGATTCTCTAAAAGCGTATCCCCTGGATGAGGGTTATTGAGCCAGTGACTTACTGAGATACAGTAGTTCCCCCTTCTATCTTCAGGGGATACATTCCAAGAGCCCCAGTGGATCTGAAACAATGGGTAGTACCGAACTCTATTTTTTCCCTATAAATACATACCTATATAGTTCACTTAAGAATTAGGCACAGTAAGAGATGAACAAAAATAACTAAAAATAGAACAGTTGTAACAACACACTATAATAAAAGTTACATGAATGTGGTCTCTCTCTCTCTCTCTCTCTCAAAATACCTTATTGTACTGATCTCACCCTTGCTCTTGGGATTCTGTGAGAGCCCACGTGATGAGATGAGGTGCGGTGAATGAGACGTGAAATAAAACGAGGGTGACTTGCAAACAAGCCCTGCAGGACTGCCACCATCGAGCTGACCTTAGCTACTCATTGACTAAGTGGGGGGCGCGTCTACCTGTGGAGACGCTGGGCAGAGGCACGATTCACGTCTTGGACTGGACAGAGTGACACTGCACCATTGAAAACGTAATGAATTTTCTTTTCTAGAATTTTTTTCCACTTAGTATTTTTGGACTGCAGTTAACAGTAGGTAACTGGAAGAGCAGAGTGCAAAACCATGGATAAAGGGTGAGGGACACCTGTCCACTTCTCAGATGAAACGACTAAGGGCCTGAGGACAACAGGTCCAGGGAAGAAGCCTGCAAACGTGCTTGTGCAGATGAAGTCCAGCCCCAGCCTCAAACCACGGCAAGTTCTAGCACAGAAATTCCCTGGAGCCATCTTACCCGAAGCAGAGTGTCCCCACACCCTCGGGGCGATTCTGAAAGAGTGTCAACAGCCAACACTCACAGAAACCGGAAGGTGGGGACTCTTAGACCAGTCAGAGGGGTCTGCAGCCCCCACCTGCTTCCCAGTGGAGAGTTGTGAGTAACTTCTACTCAGGCAGGAGCTGGATTGTTAGAACCACCTGAATCTAGGTTAAGTTCCAGCTCTGGAATTTAGTTTTTGGGTTAACTTGGACAAGTTACCTCACTTGATAGCTAATAGGCATTGATAATACCTATAAGAGCAAGCACTTGGTGGTTTTTCTAATCTCTGTACCAACTCAAAGAACATGTATTTATTCGATATTCAAAAATAACTTAAAAGTAAACTTCTGCTGCCACATCTCTGAGAGAGAGAGAGAGAGAATCTCTGGCATTTTTGTGTCGGGAGAGTCAGCTATGGCTGCCTACCACGGACAGAAGTCTCTTGTCAGGATGCACAGTGGAGTAGAAATACCTTTTGAGAAGAAGCAGTCTAAGGATCAAAATCAAGAGCCCAATAATGAGAAGATGAGAGGTAGAAGCTGTCAATTTATAAATTAGTTAAAAGAAGGAGGGAGGGAGGGAGGGAGGGGGGGAGAGATCTGAGACCTGCTATTAATATGTTAACACTCGTTTCTTCTGTCAGAGATATTCACCATATTTTCTTTTCATATAGTAAGTGCTTTGCTCAGTCTGCTTGATTATGGCTAAATAATCCAAAGTTTCTTATTCCTTTATTTCTTTCCAGTATGAATTTTTAAAAATGAGCTCAATGGCTCAGACCCTTCAGATCATCATTAACTTACCAGTCTTTATTTATTAATGTTTCTTCCTTACATCTTTTTCTCCCTTTTCTCCAAAGTTTTGTACAATTCTATTCTCTCTAAACCCTTTGGCTACCATGAATTATTTCTGCTTTGTTTTCTTCTAGTACTGAAAACTCATAATGTAACCTCTGTTATGTTTTTTCTTTCTTTTATATTTTTTTTGCATTTTCAGTATCAGCTTTTATTGTAATAAAAAATAGAACCATAATCAAAATTTTATTAAATGACACTAATAATTTAATAGTACAATTTGTCTCAATGATCTATCTATATGCTATTTCCAGGCTGTTTGAAAATACATAAACAGGTAAGACTCACCCAGTTCATGACAGATATATCTGTACGTGAATAAATGTACCTATAATGGTACATTCACATGTTGTTGGTGACACTGTATGTGACACTAGCAATAGGTACTAGAAATATTTGATGAAGTATGTGAAACAGACTATATGTTAACATTGCGTCAGAGATATTTACTGGAGTGGTGGCATGCCTCCAGTTGGAGCAATTCTGAAGCATCTCCCATCTCTGGACTCCCGAAGGATTGACTGAAACTTTGGGTATAACCACATCACAGTCCAGTTCTTCCCTCCATCCATCTTGCTTGGTACACTCATCCACAGATGTTAACCCTCAGGGCAGTCCATCCTACATTTTCAGCATAATAACTTCTGCCTCATGATCTGTTTCCCAGGAAAACCACCACAAAACTGTTGATACCAGGGATGGTCTGGGCAAGCAGACTTGAAAACAGGATTTTGGAGCTGGACTACCTACCACCCAGCTGCAAAATGAGACCCCGTGGCTGCAGGCTGTTGCATGCAACTGTTAAACGTTGCCGGTAGTTAACATGCTAACTTTGCTGTAAGATAGAGGTGTACTGGCAGGTATAGTATTTGGAAATGCAAATCGTCAGAATGATTATACCTTGATAATTCTTGCTAGGTGCCATTTATGTGTTGGAGGAAGGCATTACAAAGTAGGAAGTGATTAATCAGTGAATGAGGGTGTGTATGCAAGGCAGAAGTCCTCTTTGGCAGTGTAAGAAGAGACTTATCTCCTATAGCCAGAGGACAGAAAACCTAAGGAAGAAGTTCGTGACTTAATTATAAAGAGTAGTAGAGTTCCAGGAAAGAGGAAGCTAACGAATTGGACCAGGATCTAATTATATGAGTAGTCAAGTTCAGGGAAGGTTAATTCCTAGTCCCCTCTGCATGCCCCATGTTTGTGTGCCAAGCTCGGCTGGCGAAGAGTGGGGTATGGAGACCAGGCCTGAGGACATCTGTTTCCCTGCACTGAAATGCCTTGACGTTCCAGACTCCACTGCGTGCTCTCTGGACCTGCAGAAGTGACCCACTCCGTCCTGTGACAGGGTAGAGCTTCCTTCTTGCTTAAAGCTACAGTAGCAGCCTCTGTCCCTCAAGACAACATGTGTACCCTTTAGGATCCGCCCACCTCTCCCATCATGGCTGACCACCGATTATTTAAGCCAAGTCCCAGTGTGCCCAGACTTCTGGGCGTTCTCCTGTGAGACAGGACGCATCCCAGGAGACAGTATTAGCACACTGCTCTTCGGCGTTCGGGTGCAGTAACGGCCTATACTATATGCAGCGAAGACGCCTGTGGCGTACCCTGAAAGACAGGAGCAGAAAGCCCAGGAGAGTCGGCATGTTAGAGCGGATACACTGCATTAGGCTCAAAGACCACTAGCTCCTTAAGCTCTTCAGAAGGACCTGAAGTTCACCTCATTCACCAAAATGGTAAAGGATGCCCCAGTGACAGGGACACTGGCATTACTGTAAACCTCGGTGGTTGCTGTCCCTGTCGCAGAGCTGATGGTAATGGACTCTGGTACAGAATGAAGCTCACGGACAGTAGTGGAGGCATCTGTCTTGCTGCACTCAGAAGCGGTGGAGGGGGCACGTGTCAGCCATCCCCATACCCCCATTAGACAGGCCAGAAATATTTAACCATCAGAAGTGAGTAAAGTTAAAATGATCTTCTGATGAGAGAAAAGGTTGGCGTAAAAGCCAAGAAAGCCTGATTGCAAGGAGGTGTGACTATGATTAATAGAACACGGTGTCTCTAAAGCTGGTCGGCCAATAAGGTGATTGTTCCATTTGTATGATCAGCGTGGGAAGAGGAGAGAGAGGGAGGCAGACAGGGGAGGGGGAGGAAATCATCAGGAAACCAAGGACTGTTGTCTCAAAGTCCCGATCCTTTGTCAAGTTTATGGACCTGACCGCCTTCCAGGCCCTGACCCCGTGCACAGAGGAGGCGCAGGAGGGATTTTAGAAGGCAGGAGCCTGCGACACCACTTCCAAAGCATGTGGCCCAGGTCCCCATGGCATTCAGCACTGTTGGACTGATGGCTCTGACTTCCACTCGTGGCCACATAAGGTGGGAGGCAGTCCAAGCTCCAGGTGACAGGAGGCAAGTGCGAGCCTCGGTCAGAGACAGGCGGGCTCTCTCCACCTGGGAAGGCAGGGCCACGGGGTCCGCGGCCGCCCTTACGACCCCCTGAAGGTGGCGGTCAGGGGCTCCATGGGCAATGCCTGTGGGTGGCACGCTTCCTCGTCACTTCACACAGAAAGGGAAGCTGCCCTCAGTGGGAACATCTTAGGATACGGGCAGGGACAAGTGGCGTGGCTGATCGGTCCAGACTGGCAAAGAGAAAAACTCTGAAGATCGGGGGTACAGAAAAGAGGCGCGTCGATGGCATTATTGAAGTGGGCACAGACGATGAGGTTCTTCATATTTCTTTGTGAACCCCCACCAAAGACTGTCCCCTCCACCAGGGCCCTAAACGACCAGGAAGACAGCAGTGCTTGACATCTGACATGACCAGCTAGCCTCTGTCATTGTCTACCTCATAGCAGTCACCATAGACTCATGAAAGACTCGTGGTGCTTAAGAATGGAAGATACACACGGAAGCAGCTTTGCAAGTTCCCACTCAACGAAGCTAATTCAGTCACGGCTGTTGCTAAACACCCAGCTTACCGGCCACAAAGACCACCACCAGGTCCTGCCATGGCATCCCACCTCAGGGAAACAAACCAGCCACATGGCACTTGGATTACAGTTGACACCTTCTACCCTGAAAAAGCCCGGAGAGGATTTTAAACAGAGAACCGCATACCCCGGGTATAGCTTAGCCTTTTCTTGCACCGCTGTTTAAAGACTTTGAAAGCATGCTATGCAATAGCAGACCCCGTGTGACATGGCCTTGGCCTTAGGAGCTGCTGTACAGCCAAGGAGTGCGGCAGGAGGCACAGCACCATTGAATCTCCTGGTCTTACTAGATGCCACGCCGCTCAGCAGCTCTCAACATGCTGTGCCCTCAGAAGGTAGAATATACCTGTCCAGGGATATGTTGGAGGAGGAGTGAAAGAAAACCTATATATCATCTCATCAAACGCTTGCATCATTATTTAAAAAAAAAATTAACTAAATCGCCACTGTTGAAACCCATGGATGAGGGAGAATTTCAACTTCAGTCCCTTTTTCTTTCCGCTTGAATCGTGGCCTTTCTGTACACGCACCGAGGTCAAAGGAGTGAATAGACAGACAGCAGAAGTAAACGGTCTCTCAAGGCTGCACGTGAAGGCTTCGTTTATACACGACACCCTTCACATTTGTTTCAGTATTGATAAACTGCAGTCACCCTAATTAGTTATATAAAATATGGTTTGTCCACCTGGTGCATGAGCACGCACCCCTTTATAATTTTATTTTTGTGTTGATTGACTTACCTAGGTTATAGTCAGTGAGTAATATAGCACCTAACCTAGAATACAGGCCATCAGATACCTAATCCGACAAGCTATCCATTCTGTAGCTTTGTAACACTGGATATGCACCATAATATGATAAAATTTGGTGTACATTTTATTTCCTTCTACTTTTCCACATTTCAAACAATTGTGCAATTTTGTAGTCTGAAAATCAGACAAAATATTAAGTCAAAAATAAGGAAAAGTAAGCAAGAAAGAAGACAAAACAAACCAAGTTAAATGATGGAACGCCTGAGCCAAGGTCCCTTGTGCCCCTGATCCGAAACATTTTAAAGACATCTTTGCAAATGGCGTTTCTTTGTTGATCGTATGTCCATAATATCTAAGTGAATTTGAAGTAAATAACATTTCTCCTAAGTAAACGCCAGCAAAGTTGTTCTCCAGGGAACAAAATTTCCATGAAGTAAAAAGCAGTGTCTGTTAGAATTTACAGAGAACGTATGTATTATTATTATTACACTAGGTCAAATGGAAGCAGAAATTGCTTCCTAGACCTGACAGTGGCTCCTTCAATCTCACAACTCCTAATTCTTCTATATTAGCTCGCCAATGAAGTGAAAATGAGTATTTGTCACACTGTTTCTCAATTTATAAGAAGTTAAAGTCCCACCGTAACATATAAGAAGCAAGAATTTATACCATGCGAGTTATCCCGTAGCCACTTTAGTGTATGCTTTTCTTTCTGTGTTCTGCTCAAGTGACACAGCTACATGAAAGCCAAGTCTGCTTCCTTTGATTTTAGAATAATCGGAATAAATAAATAGTACAGTGGACGTAATGCCTGATACTTTGTAGTTGCTATATCAAAGGCCCAGTCATTTCCTGCTTTACCTCACCAGGTACATGTAATTATTGCAGTGTCTTTCATCATCTGTATAGTTGATAAATTGTGATATACTAATAAATACTGTTAGTTACCTGAATACCCACATGAAAGTTCAAAACAACTTTGAAATTACTACCCATATTAAAATAAGCCATAAAATCCCAAGGCAACAACGAAGCGGTGAAAGCGTGTTACTGTTCATCCAGCATCGGCTGGTTTATTCGGGGCCTCCTGAGCGTCAGTCCCGCCTCGGGGTTTGGTTGGCCCGCGCATGGATGAGAACACAAATTTGAATAAGAACATTAGAATGTGACCTCCCG
Organism: Lyroderma lyra; assembly: GCA_004026885.1. Taxonomy (NCBI): domain Eukaryota; kingdom Metazoa; phylum Chordata; class Mammalia; order Chiroptera; family Megadermatidae; genus Lyroderma; species Lyroderma lyra. The sequence goes on along the minus strand of PVJL010001494.1, from coordinate 193,313 downwards.
ATCTGCCATGCCTCATGGGAATGGCAAGCTTGTACACCATGGGATGTGAGCCCGGGGGCTAGGTGCTGTAGTAGAGGTAGAGAAGGGGCAGAGGGAAGATAAAAAGAGTGTAAATTTGAACTCCATCCAACTACCCTTCTCTGAGAAGGAAGCACTTGAACTGAGCATGGATATTGCGGAGGAGGTCGTTCCAAGCGAAGCCATCAAATGATGAGATAGGGTAGTGTGTTTAAGCAACTGTGTGTTTAATTATCTTTTCACAATTCGTCTTTCTATCACTTGAGACAGATTATAGCTGATACTATGTATTTATTAAAATATTATTGAAATGTATTACATTCATGAATTTAACCAAGTGCGCCATACATGTTAGTTTAAAAGGAAAAAAGGGCATGTACACTGCAAGATAATATCTTCTCTTCGCTCTTAGAACTATTCTCTACGTGCTGTAGTCGCAGCCCTCAAAACGATGACTACCCCTGTTGGAAAAGACTGATGCTTTTGCAAATAGCACGTGCTAGCACCCTCTGTATAGTGGGCTGCAGAGTAGGTTTGTGTCATAGAAAGATCTGAAGCAGAGGTCAGGCAACCAAGGTTCTGTTCTCAGACTTCGCTCTAATCTGTTGTGTGACCTTTTTAGAATCGATGATCATTTCTATGCCCCAAGTTCTGAATGTGGAAGAGTGACTGGCACTGGATAGCAATGAAGTTTCTCTTTAGCTCCTAAGTTACATGTCAGTAAAATGACAAATGGCCTCTCTTTCTTTCTCATTATGTCTGGCAAGGTTTGACATTTGTTCTGAGGTCAGCGTAGGAGACACCTTGTCTCTCTTCTAAACTCCCATGGCATTGCTTTGTGGTACAGCTCTCTTAAGGTTAGGAGTAGAATAAGATTGAGTATAGATTCTAGAGGCAGACTGCCTGGTTTTATGATATGCATTTTCGCCTCATCTATTTACACAAGAGTTGTATAAATAGATGAGGCAAAACTGGATCATAAATAGAAAAAGGAGGAAGAGGTACCTCATTGTATGGGGCCTGCATTACCCTGATAGCAACACTAGACCCGGTTACTGTAAGAAAAGAACACGAAACACCGGTATTTTTATGGTCATGGATGCAGAAGTCTATACCAAAACACTAGTGAATCTTCTCCAGCATTTTGTAAAAAGGGAAGCCATGAGCAAGTGCATTCTGATGTGGCATGTTGGTTTAATATTCAAGAATCAGGTAATTTATTTTGCCATATTATCAGTCTTATAAAAAATTATATTATTTCCTAAGATGTAGAAAAGTAATTTCACAAACCGAAGGCATCAGAGTAATTTTAATGATCATGCCTGCTCTTATTAGACGAGATCGGGCGTGTTCAGGGTGGTATGGCCGTAGACCCTGCTCTTATTAGAAGCGTTTGCACAGTATTGTAGGACTTTAGAATTCAGGCAAGTTTTACTGATACTCCACCAGCAAATGACTTTGGAACTGAAGCAGAATATTCCAGCTCTTCATCCCATAAAAGTGAGAGAACCATGTGCTGGCTGCCGCCACCCCTTACTATGTGATCCAGACAGTTCATTTGTGATACCCAGCTGAATGATACATTAAAGTGACCCGGTTGGCCTGGTGGCTTCCAATCTGCTGGATTTGTTTATATATCCAATTCAAAAACCTTTGGTAAATTGAGCATTAATGGTGATTTCCTTGTCACATATTTTTAAATTTTACATTTATGACTCAGTATACTATCCATTTGTTCAATTACTCAAACTCCAGCATGGCCATTTGGGGTGTTGTAAATTGTCTGCAGATTTTTTATTTTGCTTAAGTCAGTATAAAATCGCATGTAGCTGGAGATACCCCTATTGACCGTACACATGAACAGGTTCAACAGCTTAATTTAATCCTTTTCGGGAGGCTTGTAACAGTTTACCTAACATGAAAATTTAATGATGAGCATGTTTTATAAACTGAAATGGATGACAGAATAGGTGTATGTAGAGTCTAGACACTTCTCAGCTTGCAAGTTGAAGTTAAATGATATTTTCCTTTCATACAACACACTTCTTGACTATAGGGGGTGGTCTGCTAACAGTATTACATTCACTGATAAGAATAACACACCACCCAAGTGTTTAGGAAAGAGAAGCACACAGTCTCATGAATTTGGAAAAGGATAGCATCACCATTTACCATCCTTCATTCAATTCCAAGTAACACAGCTAATTATAGAGCAGAAACCCATATACAAGAAATGCTAGCTTTAAATTCCTACCGATAAACTATTTTTATAGTGCCATTTGGATCCTCCAATCAATTCTGCAATCTCTCAATATCTGTGCCTATAAACATGCCTTCACAATGATGGATAGAGTCAAAGTTCTTTTAAGACGGTGTTTTATTACCTTTTTGGAACTCGGCTTGCTTTAAATTATGTTTAGTCAATTGATAAATGCTTCTCAAGTTTTCCTTTTCTCAAGAAGTAATGTGAATCAGAGTAGGGGAGGCACTGTATTTGGGGTCAGGAGACCAGGGCCTATTAAATGAGATGCAGAGATGAACTGAATGCCATTCCATCCTCACGGAATTTAAAACTGAGTGAACACTCCTTTTCAGGTGTAAGTTTCTGCAGGAGTGAAGAGGGGGAAGTGTGCCACTTACGCTTTGAAGAAATACTTTAAAGAGATGGATATGTTTGCATAAGACATTATCAGACAGAGACGAGCAATAGCATTTAAATGAGAGGATACAGATCCAACATGTACAATGAGACAGCATCAAAATCTGGAAATTTACAAGTGTGGGGACAGGACGATGTGACAGGAATGTGTGTGTTGGTTGTTGCGTGTAAGTGATGGGGATGGGAGCAAGACGAGCCGATGGCAGCAAATGGAATGGACCCATCGTAGAGAGTGTGCAACTTCAGGCTGAGGTCACGATGAGCCAGCCCTTCAAGAAATGTAACAGAGGAGTGAGGTAAACATGTTGGTTCATTTAATGTTTCATTTCCAGTCTATGGCGACGTGCAGAAAGAAGACTGTCGCTAAAGGCCACGTGGCAGAAGAGAGTTTCTAGAAGAAATGAAACCAAGCACTTCCCCTTTACTTACAAAAGTAGCTAGTCAACATTTTTAAAAAGAATTTTATTAAAATATAGCAAACATACAATATTATATTAGTTTTAGGGGTACACCATAGTTATGCAACATGCATATTCCTAAAGGAGTGATCACCGTGACACGTCCAGCAACCATGTGACACCGTACCACGCTATCATGTTATTAGTGACTGTGTCCCTGTGCTGTACGTGAAATCTCCATGACTTGTTTTAACCCCTTCAACTCCCCCCGCCCGTTTTTAATCTTTCAATTGCAGTGACATTCAGCATTATTTTAGATGAATTTCAGGTGTGCAGGATAATCATTTGACATTTATATAATTTAGAGTGATCCCCGAATTAGTCTAGTACCCACCTGGCACCACACCTAGTTGCTACCATGTTACTGACTATAGTCCCTACGCGTTACTTTACATCCCCGTGACTGTTTTGTAACTACCAATCCCTTCATCTTTTCACCCTGCCCCCGAACACCTCCTCTCTGTCACCCTGATAATTCTAGTACACGCCTGACACCACACAGTTATTACACTACTATTGACTGTATTCCTTATGCTGTACCTTGCATCCTCATGGCTACTTCGTAGCGGCCAACTAAGCTTTCATTGACTCAACACCGGAGATACTACAAGTGTCCCAATTCAAATTTTTTTTTTGTTCCTCGATTCAGTTAAAGTCTGCTACAGCCGATGGCCACACTGTTACTTTGGAAAGAAATGTCATTTTTCTTTTTCTCATCCAAGCATTCCATTTTATTATCTAAAAATGACTCATTTTGTTAGGATCACTCATATCTTCATACATCAGTATGCTTCTATTCATCTTCCCACCAAGGTCAGAATTCACTTCTCCTTCCTCTTTGCCCACACGTTGTATTGTTTATTCTTCCTGTAGTAGCGTTTCTTTTTGTTGCCACCTTTATGATCTTAAAGGATCCTTGAGGGTAGGTGTAGGGGGTGCATGAGCCAGAAGCCAGGTCCTTTGAGTAAACAGGTTTTAGCAAGGCTACCCGTGTGCTTGGAGTCCAGAGTTCAAGGGCTTTGCAAGGCAGCCCAGAGCTGGGTGCCCAAGGACAATGCTCGGAGTGTGGTTTCTGACGTCTGGCAAAATATGACATTGTGAGCAAGGTTGTTTGGTCTCTGGGAAAGATTTGAGACATAACTTGTGGCCTGCCTGCCTTGAGGAGAATAATAATAATATAATCAGTGATGCCTTAGCAATGTGTACCAAAATACTGATTAAATGCTGTTGTCTGTAACTATTGGTCCCAGTTAAGATGTACTTTCCAGTCTCGCTTTGCTGATTTACCCCTGTGATCTCACTTGTTCTGCCCACCCTATAAAGTACACTCGCTGCTGCCAGGCGGGGTCTCTGTGTCTCCGTCAGAGCGCAGAGAACCCCCCGGTCCCAGCTTTTCTGTCTGTGTCTGCGTCTGTGTGTTTTCTTCATTCCCCATCACCTCCCCTCCGGCTCGCCTGCTCACCCACGCAGGTCGCAGCAGGTAGGGACCCCACCAAGTTTGACAATCTGTGACACAGGCTTTTTGTTTTTTATCATAAACACTTGATAAATATATGTTGAAAAAAATTATCGATTCTAACGCAACCTTAATTTCACAATGTTATCTCCAAGTGAGTGGTGAGAAACCGCCAAGTGGTACGTGTGGTACAATATAACACAGAATCCCAAATCAGTGGTTTTTCTGTGTATATTCACCATTACTCGTGTCTGTATACAAAAGACACAGTTTTTAATTCCATCCATAGATGTGGGAGTTAACTCTTGTTCTCAAATATATCCATGTACAGTTTTTCATATTTACTTTATTATATTTTTTATTGTGAAGGGTTTTATCATCATATATAACTTTCAGGTTGATTTATTCAGGTTATCTCTAACAGCAAACTATTGGTCATGTAGAGTTTTAATGACATATAAACATCATCATTTCAATGACTAGAAAAGACCACTAGAATGGAAGTTGATACCTAATTGTACCCTGGTTTATTACTATAATGGTTCCTCTGCGTGATAAAGGCTATTTTAAAAAAATTCAAGTCTTTAGCATGTCATTTTATTATTTCATGAATGCTATGGTGGTTTATTTCTCAGAAATATGGTGACATTTTCCCACACAGTATAGCTGTGAAGATTGTACTTTGCAAACATTGCTGCAACAATGTTTCTAGTCCCACATCATCTTCTAGAATCCTGCATCAGGGGGTGGAGTCCTATGCCCCCCCTATTGAGGTTGGTTGGACCTCTGGAGGCATTAATAATAAAGGGGAAGTGGCATTAGGTGACAGCTGAGGTTAGTCGTTACACCAACATCGCTTCCATCTGGCTCTTGCTGGGACTGCTGGTCCAGAGAACCCAGCTGTCACATTGTGAGGAAGGGCTGGCCATGTGGAGAGGTCTACACGGAAAGGAACCGAGTCCTGGTGAGTCCAGCGCACCCAACAGCCAGCGTCAGCTGTCAGCCACGTGCGCTTGTCACATGGACTAGACAGTAGCCTTCCGTGCCCAGCCCTAACCACAGTGCATGTTTATGAGCAAAATAAAATGGTTATTGTCATTTGAGGCCACACAGGATGGAGGTGGTTTGTTAAAAGGCAACAGTAATCTGAACAGAAGTAAAGCATTCATAAGAGGCACATCTCACTTACATTCCGGAGCATTTCCGTCAATGGGAATGCGACCTCCAGGACAGCTCTGTTTGGTTGGCTTCTGTATTTTTGGTGCTGCCAACAGGGTGTGGCCTGTTTTATTCAATACATAAAATAATAATGAATTTATAATGACATATGTACAAATCATGGATTAAAAGGGCTTTTTTGAAACATATGTAGTAAAAAATGTTTGCAAAGTAAAACTTAGCAGAATGTTACCCAAATTTATGAAAATTTTGGTACACTTAAGAACACAAAACATTTTTGTACATGTAAAGCTCTAAGAATCTCAAGCTGTGATCCATTACCTTTATGTCACATTTTACTCATATTTCAAATGTATGTTACTTACATTGACCCTCAACAGAATTTCTAAGTTTGCATGCCAATTTTTGAGTTAGTTCTATTTGTTCATTTAAGATTTTACTAATACCTGAGATATAGAAGTTGATTTAAATATCTCAAAAATATTTTTCATGTGTTCTTTCAAGTATCATAACAACATTGGTATTATTCCTATAATTTTGATTCAGAATGTGCTCTGTTATCTTTCCCAGGGCAGCGATTCTTCTGGTTCCTTCATTATCATGTAGGTCGCCTGGTCGTTGTGTCTTCCCTAATGTTATCTTCCAGATGAAAAGGTCCCTTCAGACATTATCAATCCAAGGATTCAGGCTGAGCCGTGTGTTTTCCACTTTACTGATTTGAAGCAAAGCATATGTTCTCCAAGCAACCACCAGCTTCAGGGGGAAATTCCGTAATGGTGAAAGACGTTTTACGATTTACTCTGCATTGTGACGCAGAGCTCATTCCGAGTATGACTGACAGGCAGGGACTTAAATAGACAGAGTCACAGAAAACTCAGTGTGAAAAAAGTGACTGAGTAAAACGTCACCAAGTATGAGATTATTAGCCATTGGATATTTCTGTCATATAAATTTATCTATGATGCATCTTAAAAACCTCCCCCCCTGCAAAGATATTCAAATATATCCTTAAAAACAGCAACACTATTCATTGATTATTGTCATTTATCGGGCTCAGTAAATTCCGAGGAAATTCTGTAATTTAAATATTTTGAAACTGAAATCTTTTCAAATATTAGAAACATCACCCTATTTATGGGAATGCAATATGTTGGACACAAATAAATATTTATGATAGTATAAAAATCTTTTAAAATAGTATTTTGCATTTTATTTTATTTAAACGAGTATCTAGTGTTGATACCTTAAGGTTTGCAAAGAGGCAAGATTTGTGTTTTAAAAATTAGAAATACTCCATAGTTAATGTTAAATGGCAGAGTTAGTGATGCTTCACTTTGAAATGATCTCTCATGAGAAGAACTTGAAATTAAAAAATAAAATAACACCACCAAAAACACAGCACAAATGGATTTAGTTCTAACTGACTGTTTTTGATATTTTTTCCCAAGGTAGTCTAGCGAAAAATGAACAGCCTTGTTTTTCAAAGGTAAACGTTTAACAGCCTCACCCATATAGACACTATTTTATAGACACTATCTTTTAAATCGTTGACACAGTAGTTTATATTGCATATAACACGTAAGTGATAGAAGAACTGACTCTGGGTGCTGAGCGCACAAGGTGACATACTCTCATAGATGATGTAGTATAGAAGTGTACACTGGAAGCCTATATGATTTTACTAACCAATAAAAATTTATTTTGTAGATGTATTATATTTTGAAACTTATAAGGTAGTTCTTAAAATGACAAACACCCCAAAACATATAAAACGAAATGCTAATATTGAGTAAATAATGCCTTTTATGATATTTATCAGAAAATATGTATAGGATAAACATATACCATAGTTCTTTGCAAGAAACTATTATGTTGACGAGAACTCCAGTATGATTCTGTTTTTGCAAATGTAGAATACAAATAGCTAATTGGCTAATATTTTTCCAGCCTATTAATAATTTACTAATAATAGCACCAATAATTTTACTCAAAAGTATGAATAAGCATAAAAAACCCATCATTCTTTTACTGTCCCAAATATGCATTGAATCACTCTATCATTGGGCTCTCTGTCACTGTCACCTACCTCCTTCCATGCCCAACAGTCCAATGATGACTCGTGTTACATTTTTTCTCATAATCTGTCTTACGTCCATCTTTCATTTACTGTTTTATTGAACCCTTCATTTGGAGTAGCCTTTTTTTTTCTGTCGGTCTCTTTTAGTTTTCTCCTGCACGTGGTTATTGTAACATAAAGCACATTAGTTATTTCTTCTTTAAATCAGTTATCAAAATAGACACAGTGTGAGGGAGGAGGATAGTGTTGGAATGGATTTTCTAACTCCTTCCTCCTCGAACTGGGCCATTTCTTTTTCCAGGCAAGCACTGTCTCCCCTGTAGTATCTTCACTTCACACCACACATCCTAGCTTCTCTTTTCATGTTTTAGATGTATTAAATGTTTCCATGTTATAAAGCGTTTTAAATATGTTTAAAATATGTCTATAATCTTACACCCCCTTCTTACTATGAAATCATTTGCTAGGGTAGAAGAGCTGAGCTCTCCAAATTTCTTTGTTTAGAGGACAATTTATATTTCAAAAAAAAGGTATTGAAAATTAGACACACAAAAGACCAAAACATCAAAAAATCATTTAATAAGCATCCCAGCAGTATCTCTCTCCCCACATCTCTACGCACAGGACTCTTTCTAAAGCCGGTGGGAGTTCTGTCCCCACAAAGTTTTCCCACAAGGGATAATGAAAAAAAAATTAAACATAAATAAGTAGAACGAACTATAATGAGCTCTCTCAATAAGTATTTACCTGGGGGACTGAATAGCTTCAATGTAAAAACCTTTTTCATAACCCCCTATTAAATAATTTTCTTTCTTTATATTAAAATCTAACGCAGGTGAAGTTGTAAATAAACAAGCTTTATATAGTATCACTATGTAAAGGTGGAGTCATGTGAAATCGTCCGGTAACCAAATATTTTTAAGTATTGTATTGTTCTGCTTTCCTTTACACTCTCTTACTTTGAGTGACTCGTTAAAGGCAACTACATAATTCTGTATAGAAACAATAAAGCAAGTATACACCTCGTATAGCAACGTGTTTTGCTGGTGCCCATCAAGTAGTTGTAAAGAACGTCAACAAGCACGTGATCCGTTTTCTCACTACATGTGGCTTCTTTAATGATAAAAACCTTGTAAGACTTCAGGATTTTCAATGACCCTCAACTGTTGGGAAGTCACGTATCTCCTTTGCCGAGGTTTGTAGCATATGCGAGAAGGAGGTTTTCTCCAGTTTTAGAAAAATGAGGCTTCCGTTTCTTTAGAACTCTCGCCGCTTCCTTTCTCATTTGTAGTCACACTTTTTAGTTTATGGCACTAGAATCATCACACAGCAATTAATGCTGAAATTGTACATAGGATCATGAGTCCCCAAAGCAAATTTGTATGTTCCCTCTTTTTCCATCGCTAATACATAAACAGTTTTTCAACGTGAAACCCTTAGGGAAAATATACTGAAATGAAATCACCATTCATATCGTCATATACATTTTTACAACAAAAATATATTTTTCACATGAAAACAATCACTGTGTGCCTCCACAGTGACAGCCATCCCATGAGGCAATATTGAAGCTGTAACAATGCTGCGATATTGTATACCTGTTTACAAAACTTGGTTAGCCTTACGGAGTTCCAATGACGTAGAATGTGACAGGGACTCAGAGAAGCACTGTTCGAACTTTGGAAGTCAAGTCCATTTCATTATATAAAAAATATATACTTAAATTCTGTATATGAGAAATAAAGTCGCTGAAGATGGATGATTATTTTTTGAAAATGGGTTATTTTTAATAGATGTTCAAGGTCTAAAACTTTAAAAGAGAAACATCCTTCGAAGAGGGCTTTGAAAAGGACTTTATAGTATTAATAAAGGGAAAAAAAGAAATTAAGCTCAGCTTGCCAACTTTTCTTTTTAATAGTGGTCCCCAAAAAAGACAGGGTCATCTCCCTTTCCCTGATGACTGTATTCTAGGAATACTGTGAGATATTTGAAATCTCAAGTATGTTTTAAGCATTTAACTAGCCTTAACCTGTGCTGTGACTTTCTCGTGTTCTCTGGATCTCACTGGTATATCAAATTTTATATTCCTGAGGAACAAAGGGGAAAAAGAGAGAGAGAGAGAGAGAGAACGCTTGTATACCTCTTCCAATGAATACAGAATCCAAACCCGAATTACCTTTGGATAAAGTACATTTGCTAACTCCAAAATAATATGGAACCTAGAAAGTGAATAAAAATAAAATATTTTTTCTATAGAATCCTAGTTAATTTTTTTGAAATGTTTGCAACTTGTTATTACATAGTTCAGTGTTAAAAAAAAAAACTTGGTATGTAAAAATTTGAAGTTACTAGACCTTAGTCAAGATGTAATCCATAGCATTTCAATTAGTGGCTATAAATTTTTCTAATTTTACAAGTTAATCGATTTCTTTCTTGATTTTGGATTTTTTTCTTTAATAAAGATGATACTATCTTAAAATAAGCTAATTCAGGGTTATTAGGAACTAGTCAAGGTGATCAAAACATACAAACTTCCATTAATAAGACCAGTGAATCTTGGAGACGTGATGTGCAGCGTGGTGACTCTGGTTGATGATACTGAATTGCATGTTTGAAAGTTGCTAGGAGAGTCGGTCTTAAAAGTGCCCATCACAAGAAAAAAAATTTGTAACTATGTGTGGTGATGGATTTTAATGAAATTATTAAATTTAATGGGGTAATCATTTCACAGTATATTCATATATCCAATCACTATGCTGTATACCTAAAAACTGACACTAGGGTATATGTCAATTATATCTCAATAAAAAATAAATGACAGTAAAATAACCTAATACAGACTCGCAGGAAGAAGTGTCTGGGAAGAGATTCTAAGAACGTAATCAGAGGTAGTAAAGGTGTCTCTTGTAAAACACATAATCTAGGTATTAAAATGTGTTTTTCTCTCTGGGCAGTTAGCGGAAGGGGTTACAATTTAGCAGGAACAGATGTAGTGTTCCCTTTCTCCACGACCACAGGCTGATTTCCTGCCCTGGCAGAGACCTCCCCGAATGTGCCAGGGGGATGAGTAAGGCAGTTTGCACCTGCCCATGCAAATTAACCACCGGCTCTCACAGCACCAACAAACTGGCAGAGAGACTTTACTGCTGCAGATACCGATGTGTGCGTGGACCTAAATGGATATGTGATTTAGGGTCAGCAGGCCTGAGACAAAGGAGTTTCTGCCAGCTCGGCCACTCAGTTATATGATATAATTACAGAAAATCCCTTGATCTCCTGGAGCTTCGTTTCCTTTTGTAACAGTAACACCCACATTACAAGGCCATTGTGAGAATCAACTATAAGTACTGTATTGGTAAGTAATGTAAGAACATGTGCAATGTACTATAAGTTCGTTAAGAAAGCACTTTTTACACAGCTATAAAAAAATGTGGATCTTTTCTCTCATTGTTAAGGTCATTTGTTTCCCATTGCACATCTTGGTAGTAAATCAGGTTGATTCTCTAAGATTTTGGAGAATTACAGTAATAGTCTGTAATGTGAAAAAAAGGTGCATATTAGCTATCTAATTACAGTATTCACTCAGTCATTCAACACTGTATTTCTATGATGGCCCAAGTACAATGGCAGATATTGAGGATACAGAAAAGAAAGACCATTGCTTCCTCTCAAAGAGGTTACAGTCTAGTGGCTAAGAAAAAGAGGGAAAGACAAAAGAAGTCTCATCTAAGCTCTTACAGTCTCTTATTGAGCACGTCAGGTGGACATCATTCTGAAGAGGTTAGGCAGCAGTTCCTGAAGGATGTGACTTAGTTGAGTAATTAATGTGAGAAAAAGATGCATCACCTAGAATCAAGATAAAACACACCAAATTCTGCAAACTGAAAAGAGGTGAGCAAGACTGGGAAGTAAGCTTATAGTAAGATAGAATTAGATGCTGCTTAGAGGATAGACAGAATGGAGATTCTAAAGAGTTCTATGTTATCCGCTAAGGACTAATTTCTGAAAAAGAAGGATGGCTATTGAAAGGGTACTGACATGATTACAAATGCATTAAATAAATAAAAAAACCACTCTAATAAAAGGTATACAGATTGCAAGGGAAGAAAAAAAAATTGACCCTATCTTTGGATGACATGATTATCTACATAGAAAACCCAAGAACTAATAAAGAAGTTCAATAAAGTTGCCAATATGAGACCAATACAAAAAAGTCAATTGCATTTCTATATACAAACAATGGACATATGGAAACTAAAATTTAAAAAAAGCACAATACTTTTCACAATTCCTCCAAAGAAAGTGAAATAGTATAAATCTAATAAAACAGGTATAGGATCTATATCCTGAAAATTTCAAAATTCTGATGAAAGAAATATAGAGAGAGCTAAAATAAAGAGATATTCTATACTCATGGACTGAAAGACTCAACATATGTAGTCAACAATGTCCACCCCCAACAATGATTTTAGGTATAATGCAATGCCTGTTAATATCCTAGCAAAGTTTTTGGTACAAACAGGGTCTGACAATAAAGTGCACAAACTTGCCATCATGCACTTATTGGCAGCACTGTACAAATAACTTGGTAAGGTTTCATACCCTTGGTACATCTGTGTCTCACAGCTGTGTTTCTGTCGACATGTGGCGGTATCTTGCTGAGTGTCATTCGTTATTGCTGTTGCATATTTTTCTGTGCCTTTGAGAGAATGTCAAAGCTTGAATTACAGTAAGAAACAAACATTAAATTTCTTGTTAAATTTTGCAAGAGTGGAAGTGAAATCAGGAACATGTTAGTCCAAGTTTATGGGGATAATGCCATGAAGAAAATGGCAATGTACAAATGGATTAAACATTTTTTGAAGGGGAGAGAAAGCATCACTGATGAAGACAGATCAGGGCAGCCAGTAACGATCAGAAATGATGAAAACATTGCACAAATTTGTCAAATTATGCATCAAAATCATAAGCTGACTGTGAGAAGCATAGCAGACCAAGTAAACATCAATAGAGAAACAGGAAGATCACAACTGAAAATCTTGGCATGATAACGATGTGTACAAAAGCAAAGGAGAGTAGAAGTTTGCCAAGACCTTTTGGAGAGACAAGACGATGTTTTGGGCTATGTTATCACTGGTAATGAAACATGGGTGTACCAATATGACCCTGAAACAAAGCATCAAAGTGCACAATGGAAGTCAACCAGTTCTCTACAACCAAAAAAGTTCTATTAGTCCAAATCAAGAGTCAAAATGATATTACAAAACTTTTTTGATATCAGAGGGATTGTTCATTATGAATTTGTACCAACGTGACAGTCAACCAAGTTTACAATTTTGAAGTGCTAAGAAGTCTGTGTGAAAAAGTTAGATGAAAACAACCTGAACTTTTTGTCAACTCATGGCTCTTGCATTACGGCAATGCACCAGCTCACACGGTGTTGTCTGTGAGGGGGTTTTTAGCCAGTACACAAATAACTGTATTGGCACAACCTCCCTACACACCTGATCTGGCCCCCAATGACTTTTTTCTTTACCTGAAAATAAAGGAAATATTGAAGGGAAGACATTTTGATAATATTCACAACATCAAGGGTAATACCCTGACAACTCTGATGGCCATTCCAGAAAAAGAGTTTTCAAATTGCTTTGAAGGGTGGACTAGGAGCTGGCATTGGTGCATAGCTTCCCAAGGGGAGTACTTCAAAGGTGACTGTAGTGATATTCACCAATGAGGTAGGTAGCACTTTTTCTAGGATGAGTTCACGGACTTAATTGTCAGAAGAGTTTATTTAAAATTTATATAGAAAAGCAAGGACTTGTGATAGCTAAATCAATTTTGAAAAAGAATAATAAAGAGAAAGGAATAATTTTACTTGATGTTAAGGGTACAACTATACTAATCAAGAAAGAGTGGTTGTGTGAGGAGATAGACACATATCAATGATAAAAAATAGAGAACCTAAAAATAGATAACAAAAAATGTACCAAACTCATTTTGACAAGGATGCAAAAAAGCAATTCAACATAGGATGGACAGGCTTTTCAACACATGGTCCAGAAGCAATGGGATAGCTATAGGCAAAACCAACCAACTAACCAACCAACCAAACAAGACTTCAAGCCAAACCTTAAGACCGCATACAAAAATTAACTCAAATCATGGACTTTAATGTAAAATGTAAAAATCATAGAATCTTTAGGACATGGGGTTAGGCAGAGTTGTTAGACTTGATACCAACATAATAATCCATAAAGGGAAAAAATGGTACATTGAAACTCCTCAGAATTAAAATCTTTGCTTTGTGGAAAATCCTGTGAGAAGGGTGAAAAGATAAGCTACAGACTAGGAACAATACTTGCAAACAACATGTCTGACAAAGGTCAGTTATTTAGAACGTACAAAGAGCTCTCCAAAGTCAACAGTAAAAAACAAAACAATGCAATTAAAAATGGGCAAAAAACAGGAACATACATTTTGCTGAAGAATATACAGATGGCAAATGTGCACATAAAAATATGTTCAACAAAATTAGCCATTAGAGAAATGAAAATTAAAATCACAGTAAGATGTTACTGTATACTATCAGAAGAGCTAAAATGAAAAATAGTCATACCACCAAAGGTTGATGAGGGTGCTGAGAAACCAGATAACTCATACTTTCCTGCTGGGATAGAAAACAGTACAGCTACTCTGGAACACGTTATGGCAGCTTCTCATACTTACTATACAATCCAGCAATTGTACTATTTATTGGATATGTATCCCAAAGAAATGAAAATTTAGTTTGTACGATAACCTGTACATAAAGGTTTATAGCAGCTTTAATCATAATAACCCCAAACTGGAACCAGTCCACATGACCTTCAGTGGGTGGATGGTTAATCCAAGTGTAGTAATAGTCAGCAAGAAAAGGAATCAGCTATTGATACATGCAGCACCTTGGGTGAATCTCGTTGAATCTCAATTCTACGGAGTATAGTAAGGCAATCTGGAAAGGTTACCTTGCAGAATTCCTTTTATATAACATTCTTGAATTGAAAAATTTCAAAGAGATCAGATTAGTGGTTGACAAGGGATAGAGACACGGGAGGGAGGGAGACCGTGGGGCTATAAAAGGCAATTCCTGTGACAGAGGTCACACAAATCTACATGTGTGATAAAATCAGACAGCACTAAGTATAACACACAAAGATTAGTGGATGCAAAACTGGTGAAATCTCAATAGATCAGTAGGTTGTGTCAAAGTCAATTTGCTGGTTATGATATTTTACTGCAATATGCTAGATATGACCTTTGGGGAAAACTTGGTGCTAGGATTAAGGGACCTCTATTATTTTGAGGTAATCTATAATTACCTCAAAAATAGTTTTTTAAAAAAAAATCACTGGGTGCAGTATAAGAATAGATTGGTAATGAAAGGGAATATGGAAGACTTATGGGATCACTGAGAGAGAGAGGGGGGGACGGGGAAGTAGTAAAGAATAGGACATGGTCTGTGATGGGGTTTTCCTTGAGATCTTTTCATCAGGACAGAAAACAGAGTAGACAACTGTAGAGGAGGGTTGATTGAATTCAGGTTTGATCTTGCAGAGTTTATCTTCCATCAACCAAGCAGAGTATGTAAAGATGAGAATTCCAGAAGGAATAACAGGAATCCTGGGGAAAGAGAGGCACACAGAGTATTCTGCTGGATTCTGTACATGAGCACATACTCTTCATATAGCTTTCAGCACATGAATGAATGAAAATATCAGTCACCAGCATATCACGACAAGGCAATTTTTGAACTCAGAGGCAAGAATAAATATACAAAAATATCTGTGGGTATTTCAAACACAGGCTGGATGAAAGGAGTTGCATTTCCACTATCCATTAAAGTAAAAAGGAATTGATATTCAGTACCCTCTATGTTGGATTTCAGAAGTATTACCCTGTTTAATCCTCACAATAAGTCTAAACAGTGAAGTTCTATTATCTACGATTTCCAAACAGAAGTAATTTGTCAAATGAAACAAAGCCTATGAGTAATTCCTTGGACTAGACTTTGAATGTAGATGCATTTAAATGCTAAGCCCACATCCTTTCCAGTATGTCAAGAAGCTTGTGGAGAGTGGGGGAGAACAGATCATGAAAACTTAAAAACAGCAGATTCTGTATTCTTGCTTATTTAGGGGTTTTTGCTGAGTTCAGCATCTACCTTTATATTTGTAAGTGTTTAGTTTCCTCCAGGGAAGACTGAAAGGCTCTATTTAGGTTGCTTGCCCCATCACTACAGCAGGGCATGCAGTGTGGCATCGGTGGCATCGTCATGGCTCTCCATCCTCTGGGTACATCAGTCATGGTGCATTAGGAAGGGGTTGATTTTCATATGGTGATTGTCAAGTAGTCTCCTCTTTTTTTATATTTTCTGGTTAACTTGCTTGTTTTTATTCAGGTAGGGAGGCTGTATAGATTCCTTAACAAGCATCTTTCACCTCAACTAATACAGATAAACAGCAGGAGTCTTCAGTTCTGTTTCCAGACTTATGGGGTACATTAGTTCCAACTTCATTAACTACTAACATGGGATTCCCCAAATCTCTACACCAGTAAACAAGTAAACAAACAAAATACCTTTCCATCTCTACAGAAAATGTACATTGTAAGGTTTGTTCTTCTCTGGTGGTTTTCTATACAGTCTATTTTGTAGTTCACACATTTTCTTTGGAGTGTTCCACTGCAGATTTTGAAGGTGAACACATCATGCTGATGTTCTCTAGGGCTTGAAAGTCAATACATAATTCAAGACTCTGCATCTCCGTCCCCTGAATTTACAAACCAAGAACAGTCAGACTGAGTCTTGAAAAGGCAATCTTCAAGTAGAAATTAGACTTTCTCTCCTTAATCAACATAGAGGAAGCGTCACTAATTCCAAAGGTATTGTTGTTCACTATCTAAATTTCACGTTCAAAGGCATTTCGACAGGACATCTTCCACATCTCATCCCGTACACACCAAAGTGCAGAGTCAAGCATGAGCAGCGTGTTTCATATAACTACTAAGAAGTGGGTGGGGTGGGGGACAGGAGGATGTTTGCGCGCTCTGCTCGTCCGTGGCTCGGTTCGTTTTGATCCTTCACCTTGCTAAAGCACCCAAACCTTCTCAGGGACACATTGAACTTCTCGCCCTTCCCGCCATCTAGTGGTTGTAAGTGGTAAACGTTGGGTTTGGAGGCAGATTCCTAATGCCCGGAGGGCGGGGTGCCCGAAAAACCAACGGGCTGGCCGCGACAATTTCCCCGTGTCTCCCCGCAACACTCACCCCTCACCAGGACACCTTTAACTCCTTTAAGCATTGCAGATGTGCGCGGAGGTGCCCAGAGAGCATGGAGGGGACACACAACGCCCAGAGACGCGAGCCCCAGGACGCTGACACGTAGGAAAAGGTTCTAAATCCTTCCTGTCATTTGCGAAGGACGGGGAAGAGGAGTTGTGGGACGACCTAGACGGAGGAGACGGCCTGACTTTTCGGCAAGTTGGATAGATGACGTATTAACCCCTGCCACGTTAACATCTGGTTTGAACAAACAAAAAAGAAAGAGAAAGAGGGGGGTGGAAAGCACTTAAACATTCTGCCGGGGGGCTCTGCAGGGTTTGCTACCCCGGAGCCCCCAGAAGACAGCCAATTCCTGCGCGCTCCGCTCCGCTCACCCTCCTTCTCGGCGTGTCTCTCTCTCTCTCCTTTTCACCTTTTCCCACGCTCGCCTGCACCCGGGACCCAGGCAGGCAGAAGCCAGGCTCCGGCCCCCGGGCCCCTACCCCTCGCCGTCCACCGAGCCTCCGCAGCCGAGCGCGTGCAGCTTCTCTTTGTTCCGCGAGGCTCGCTCTCTCCCCCGGCGGATCCACCTGAATGCTCTCCCGCGGCGACATTTTCCGCCGGGGCTGGTAGGTGGCTGGGGTGGAGCGAGAGGAGCCCGAGGGGGCGGGGGCGAAGAAAGGTCAAGGCGAGGGAAAGGCGGGAGCCGCCTCTCCGAACCTGCGTGGCGCGGCGTGCGCGCGCTTATTTGTGGATTTCCTCCTTATTTATTGATCGCACGGGCAGAGCGGCGCGGTGAGCCCGGGGACATGCAGGACCACCCACTGGCGGGGAAGCAGCCAGCCGCCCCTCTGCGCCCCCTCCCGCCTCAGCGCTCCGGCGACTGCCCGCGCCAGCCCCGGCCCCGCCGCGCCGCCGCCGCCGCCGCCCGCCCCGCCGCCCCGCAGCCCCGCCGCCCCGCCGCCCCGCAGCCCCGCGCCGCGCCGCTCGGGCCCCGGCGACAGCGGCTCTGCAGTAAGTTGGCAGGAGAGCGTCCCCTCGGTGCTCGCCTCCCCCGCACCTTTTGAACTTGTTGCTGCTGCTCGGCTCGCCTGCGCCTGGCTTTTTGGAAGGTGAAAAGGAGGAGGGAGGCTCGGAGGGATGGGGGAAGGGGCGGAAGCGCTCGCCTGAGCTTTAGCTGGGCTCCCTCGGCGCCTCGGATCCGGCTGCTGGCGAGCTGCTCGCCCTGCCTCTGCCTCTCCGGGTGCACGGCCGGGAGAAAGTCTCTGCAACTCAGCCCCGGCGCGCACTTCGGTAGGTATGTACCGCGGAAGAGGCGCGTTCTTCGCGGAGGCAGAGGCTGCCGCCGCCGCCGCGGCGCCGGCCGCCAGCTCCCGGGGTCCCTAACTGTCACCCTGCACCTGAGCTGAACTTGCAAAGCGAGTGAAGGGGCGACTGGGCGAACGCCGTTGGCACACGCAAGGGGCGCCTGTCGGCGAGGGGGAGGAGGATCGAGATTAACGCCCCCCGCCGTGCCGACCGCGCAACACCTCCGTCTCTGCAAATACGGCCCAGGGGGGAGGAGGCGGCGACCAGACTTCTGAAGAAACGTGGGGCAGCGGCTGCGACCGCACCTGGGAAGCTACAACAGGTCGCCTTTTGGAGACTCCTTTGGCGGGAAGGGCTGCTTGGACAGGAACGGGTTGAAGGAGCTAAAAGGGAAGGTGGAAGCGCCCGTAATTCGTCCGAGAAATCCCGCCGAGTGGCCGCCCTCAGTCTCCTCAACCCTGAACGCCACACGCTGAGCCCGCGTCATCCAGACTGGGACCGGGGAGCAATCAGAGACACCTGTTTGAGGAAAGGGCTGCACCTCACGTCACCTGCCTACTTCCTTGTACCACGAGTGGCCTGGACCCACTGCAGGACGAGGGTTGGTGAGGTTCTGTTGGGCGCGATTGTCAGGACGTTGTTTCCCAAACACCTGCCTTTGAGAGAAACCTGCCCTTCCGAGAACTGTGACTTCCCCGGGAGCCCCACCTCGTGCTACGCACCACGTTTCTCTGTCGTGCTTGTTGGATGGGAGGAAGGGGGTGACTGTGGCTCCTTCGACCCCCTAGGAGGCCTGATTGCCCTTCCTGCCTCCACGTCGAGGAACCATGGCGGCGGGTGTAGCAGCATGGCTGCCCTTTGCAAGGGCGGCGGCCATCGGGTGGATGCCTGTGGCCTCGGGGCCCATGCCAGCCCCGCCAAGGCAGGAAAGGAAAAGGACTCAAGATGCTCTCATTGTGCTGAACGTGAGTGGCACCCGGTTCCAGACGTGGCAGGACACCCTGGAGCGCTATCCTGACACTCTGCTGGGCAGTTCCGAGAGGGACTTTTTCTACCACCCGGAGACTCAGCAGTATTTTTTTGACCGTGA
Source organism: Lyroderma lyra (assembly GCA_004026885.1). Lineage (NCBI taxonomy): Eukaryota > Metazoa > Chordata > Mammalia > Chiroptera > Megadermatidae > Lyroderma > Lyroderma lyra. The sequence continues at coordinate 173,771 of PVJL010001494.1, read as the reverse complement.
CCCCGACATCTTCCGCCATATCCTGAATTTCTACCGCACGGGGAAGCTCCACTATCCTCGCCATGAGTGCATCTCCGCCTATGACGAGGAACTGGCCTTCTTTGGCCTCATCCCGGAAATTATCGGCGACTGCTGCTACGAGGAGTACAAGGACCGCCGGCGAGAGAACGCGGAGCGTCTCCAGGACGACGCCGACACCGACACCACAGGCGAGAGCGCGCTGCCCACCATGACGGCGCGCCAGAGGGTCTGGCGGGCCTTCGAGAACCCCCACACCAGCACCATGGCCCTGGTGTTCTACTACGTCACAGGCTTCTTCATTGCCGTCTCGGTCATCGCCAATGTGGTCGAAACGGTGCCCTGTGGGACGAGCCCCGGGCACATTAAGGAGCTGCCCTGTGGGGAGCGCTATGCAGTGGCCTTCTTTTGCTTGGATACAGCCTGCGTCATGATCTTCACAGTCGAGTACCTGCTTCGCCTGGCGGCCGCACCCAGTCGGTACCGTTTTGTGCGTAGCGTCATGAGTATCATAGACGTGGTGGCCATCCTGCCTTATTACATCGGGCTGGTGATGACAGACAATGAGGATGTCAGCGGAGCCTTCGTCACACTCCGAGTCTTCCGGGTCTTCCGGATCTTTAAGTTTTCCCGCCACTCTCAAGGCCTGCGCATCTTGGGGTACACCCTGAAGAGTTGTGCCTCCGAACTGGGCTTCCTGCTCTTCTCGCTCACCATGGCTATCATCATTTTCGCCACAGTCATGTTCTACGCAGAGAAGGGGTCCTCCGCCAGCAAGTTCACCAGCATCCCTGCTGCCTTCTGGTATACCATCGTCACCATGACAACACTAGGGTAGGTGCCCTCAAGGGAAATGGGATGGAGATTGGGATGTGTGTGAGGCGATTGTGGATTATAAAGTAACGTAGAGGGAATCTCTGTTCTCTTTCCTAAATGGGTTTAGGAAAGCATTATCTGAATGGTTCGGAAGAACTCTTTCGACCTGTGAAATAGACCTGGTGTAGATTGGAGTACTTAGAGAGTTGCTGGCAAATGTTGAGTATTGGAGCCTGAAAGTGATAAATACAACCAAGAAATTTTATACTTTTAAAAGCTAGGGAAAGATTGTCAGTATTATATGTATGAGTACTTAAAAATGTAATGACAATGAAGAACACAAAATGCGTGCCCCTATCAAGTTAGGAATATGCACAATACGTATTGAAATGCCTAGTAAGTGCTTCAGTGTATTCAAATGAAAGTTTCCATGTGTATTTGAAGTAGTATTTTCAGAGGAATAGATACGTTTGGCATGCATTTCCCCTCTAAGAACAGTAATTCTTATTTTACATCTTATGTATTTTAGATTATAGATATCATTATCAAAGGAGTTGGTTGTATATGTGTGTATATATATATATGCATATTCATATATATGCATTTTCATTATGGCTGATAAGTTATGCAGTTTTAGACTATCAGGGCTGAAACTGACCAACTCTACAAAATGCAGTAGAATGATATTTGTAACATATTTGAGACTCTAGGTTCATTGTTTCAAATGAAAAGAAGCAAATGACTGTCATTCATACATGTTTTTAGGAACTACAGATCCCATCAGGCAGTGGGTCCATGACCATTAAATACACGTAGAGAATAGAGTGGGATCTGGTGAGACTGATGGTCACCAAGGGCTGGTTGCATTATAGAATATCGTGCTTTCTCATTTCCTCCTAACATTTCTTTTGTGCCTCCTTTCATTGAGGGTAATGCTGTTTTGCAAGCAAATGGGGCATGTTGCAAATGAATGTTATTTTTAAAATAAACATTAAGCTAGAATTAAGATTTTTTTCTTAGATTGTAGAGAAAAGGAAAGATATGACCTGATTAATAATGTTAATCAAACTGCAGACAAGTAGCGCCGTTTACGTATTAGAGAACCTGGTAAAATACGATGGTTAGAGGCTGTTACTTTCCTGAGTTCTGAGATGAGCCCAGTATTGACCGTGTCCTTTCTTCAGCTTTATGCTGCTTTTCTTGCACAGTGCATCAGTTCAGTAGGGATTCGGTAATGGCTAGGAGAAACAAAGTTATTCCCAAGGCTGCTTTTTAAGTTTTGTGTGTTTCTGACTAATTTAATTGCCTCCTTTAAATGACAGTGTGGTTAAAATCAACTTAATTTCATTAGACATCTTGTGCTGAACAAAATTTCTCGTGTTGTGGTGTAGCCAACTAGTGGAATATTTTATAGGTGAAAATTTGGGGGGTAAGTAAAGTAAGAAATTATGGTAGAATAAAATATAATAACTGCTGGGTTTTATTTAGTGTCACATGTTTTTTGAGGGCCTACGGGTGCATTTTCAGAAATGAATTAGGGAAAATCCATATCCTACTGCTTATAGATCTCTTTTATCATGTTGGTTATTTGGCGACAAATTTTGAGAAAGATTCATAATACTTTATCAACATAGATGCTTATTTCTTCTCAGTGTGCCCTCATCTGGGAAAAGGGACAATTAAAATCATTAAGGATAATTGACTAGTACAAATCAGTATCAGGATGTTAAATAAAAGGACATATGAATAAAAAAGAGAATATTGTGTTAAGAGAAAAATAAAGGAATACTGAAAGGAAGGAGAGTTTTTAAAATTTGGTATTAATGGCAGTGTTTTGCATGAAGTATCAGTGAGTCATTTTAATACTGTGCATACTGTCTATAGGATTGAATTAAAGTATTACAGTGACTGTTGATGAGATACTAATTTCATCTAACTAGAGATTCTCTTCTAGACATGGGAGGTTAGTATTTTACAATTTGTTCCATGGGGTGACTTTCAAAATTTTATTTTATTTTGAAATTCATTTTTGTTTTTGAGAAAAAAATGAGGACATTTAGCCATCAATGGCTTTTTTATTATATAAATAAAATGCCTATATGCATTTACTTTTGAAATGATTGAAGAAATTGAATCACGATGCCTGAATAAATTTTATGAAGTGGATTTAGTTCCCATGTTCTGTGTGTTAAGTGGATTAGAACAATTAAATATACACTTTCTTAGAACATGAAAGCAAAATGGAAGTTACTTTTAAGACTTAAGATTCACCGAGTTGAAAAGTTTAATTTTCAGGAATTAAGCTAGTTAATGATCCTAATGGAACGTAACAGTCATACTTTTAAGATGTAGAAATGTTGATACAATCAAAATGCAAACTGCATTTGATTGTTGATACAATCAAAATGCATTTGCAGAGAAAATGTATGAACATTTAACAAAGCAGATACTTTATAATACAGCACACTATCTTAGGAAAATGTCTTTAGTTTCTAATAAAAAATATTTGTATATTTATTTTCCTGAAGAAATAGATTTTTTTTTTAATCTTGACTTTTTGATGCCTTATCTTTGGTTGTATTGTGACTCAACAGCTTTGTTTAAGAATAGAAAATATTCAACAAAAGCTTTTCCCACAATTTACTTTGGACTCGGTAGTTTTATACTTATATGCTGAAGTGTAAGGTATAAACTTTCTGTAAAATATGCAGTAGTTCAAGCTAATATCAAGCTGTATCTGGTAGATGACCAAGAATTTCCCATTACACTTTCCGAGCCCTTCTTACATGGCTATTATTTTTAATGGAGTTAATGTTCATCAATTAAGGATAATAGACATAAAAATGGAATCCTAAATAGTGATTATCAAAAGTTGCAGCTCATATAAACACTATCCACGAAATAGCCAAGAGCTTTGTAACTCAGGCCTGGCAGAATTACCTGCTCCCTTTTAGGTCAGTTGAAACAATATTCAGATAGTTTTCTTTGGTCTGAAGAAATGCGTGGGTCTATCTGAGAACTATGGTGTAGTCATCTAATCATTTTTGTGCCCACTGACTTAAGGATGCCTGTTATGTAAGTAGTTAATTAATTTGCCAGTAAAATGAATGCTTTACAAATATAATTTTAAGTCTACCTATCTCCTAACAATTAAAGTAGGAAACATCGAAAGCACAATTTAAAAATCAATAAGAGAAAGAATGTCACATTTTTCTCGGACAGTGTTTAGATTGAGTGGCCGTGCGTCTCTGACCCTCAGATCCATCTTTCGTTCCTGTGCGCACTCATTGACCTGCATTAGGCCTTCGTTGCCCTTTTATTGTCCTACCTCCTACTTGCCATTATGTAAACTCAAATTACTGCCTTAAATTGCTTTGGCAGAAAAAGAACCTGAAACCCCACTTTTGTCTGAATGACCTTTTGGGAGATAGCTTCCAGTCCTTATTTTTCATTCAGGTGGTAGTACTTAAGTGTTGCCAAATTTAGGACATTTCCAATGTTCGCCAATGATCAAAACCAATGTTGTCAAAATGTATTTAACGAGGTCCAGCTTCACTTTGCCTTTGTACCTCAGGTTCATGACCTGTGAGTGCGAAGTAGCAGCAGGCAGCCCAGGAAATAATTTGAGGAGCTTTTGCGTTAGGCAGTATCTGTGTTCTTGGTCGTGACCCCTTTTGGAAAAATAGAGATCGTATGACTTATGACATAAAATTTTCCAGCTTGAGAAATGTCATTTCTGTGGTTCATACCACTTCTTTAATTTTAAAGCAAAGTTGTTTCCCCAAGTTTTCAATATGGGAAAGATAGCTACTATTGGCATTTCTGTGCAGTTCATGTTTACCAGTAGAGTGACACTTTATTATTTAACTACATAAACCCTGTTCTGATTTCTGAACCAATCTAGGAATATCAAGAGTTCACTTACAGTGTATGTTCATCAGAAACAAATATGATGGAATTACATGTTTACTTTCAGAAAAAACTTAGTGTGATTGTCTATTTATAAGACTCTCTAATACTAGCTCTATAATATTTCAATTTTAATCCGTTTGGTAAATTGCTATTTTAAAAAACAGAAAAGCAAAATGGTTTTTCATTGCAATTTTCCTAACAATGTGTGAGTGAAATTTCCCTTTTTAGAATGGCATAATTGGAGCAGAGAGGGGAAAAAAAAAAGTATATATACATATATATATATATATATATACATGTATATACACATATATATGTATAATATGTTATATATGTATATGTATATCATGTCCTATGTTATATTTTATATAATATACAAGTATGTTATTAATATCATATACAATAAATACATTAAGTATGTTATGTGTTATATATTTTATACTATATAACATATGGACATGATATGATATGCTCTAAAACATACATTATTAAAAAGAATGAACTTTTAAATATCTTCTTGCTATTCATCACTATTTTGACTACATAGCCTTGGGGAATGTTGGGAGTTCTCGAATACCTTGCAGAATCATTCATGTAGAGACCTCTGCTTTACCCACCTACTACAGAAAGTGGATGGGATTGTTTTCCCCTGCCCTGCGTCTTACATAAAGATTACTAACATGTTAATAATCAAATACGTCTCTACAAGATGGGAAGTACCATTTATCTTTCTGTTGGAGAGCCATGCTATGAGTAACACTCATTTTTATTTTGGCATACTACAACATATTTTTATAAAGTTCTTTCTAGAGCAAGTTAATGGCTAGAACTTGAAAATGAACTTTTAAAGAAATGTAGAAAAAAATGTGACTTGTATTCCTTCTCTCTTAGCATTACAGATAACCAGATCTTACGTCTTTATTTTGTTTTAGTCATCATTTGAATTAAAGACAATATTTGACATGACATAACATGTTTTTAAAATGTGTATATTTATGTATTTTTAAAATGCATGCATCTTAATTTTTTAACACTCATTTATTTGGTTGCCAGACAGAGGTATGTCAGGAAGAGGCTTCATGTGTTCTCTCAGTGCAGTACCCTACAGAAGGGGCCATTTTCTAATTCTTAGTGGATCTACAATATTTTTTCTTCTTTGGATTTCCCTTTAAATCACAGACTGACTTAGCCTTATACTTATTTTACTTGTGTAGTTACTTTATTTATTAATAATTCTGATTCTTGTATTTTGTACATGTGTAAACCTCCCTTCCATTGATACTCATCTTTGAAAATGAGTTTAAAAAGTTCAAATTTCTTATTACCTAATTTCTGAAATCCTGTTGAGAGGAAATTTAGCTGCTATATATTTAATCTATAATTTTCCACATGTAAGACTATTTTTTTTGTGTAGATTACTTGTAGTTACAAAATTAAATAGCAGCAGGAATTTTTGAAATGCCATTGTTTTTACTCATTTTTTGTAGACCTTGAAACGTTATCTAGGAATGTACCTTAATAACTGTCTGGGGGTTACTGCAGGGATAAAAAAGAAATGCATTTACTCTTCATTTTATTAGCAAAATGCATTTCTCTCCCATTTGTCCTCTCTGTGACTCACTCCACCTTACTCGATATCACTGCTAGCCCTGCATTTATTCACAGATCATTGGGGTTGGTCATGATGGTGTCCAGGTGACACAACACGACCATGTGTTCTCATTGGGTGCAAGATTAGGCCCTTTGGCACAAACTACTTGATGGTGAGTGTTTTAGCGGGTCCGATGGAGAAGATAGTAAATCAATTATTTTGCCTAAATTACCTAAAAAAGAGTTGGCCTGTGGGTCATGAAAACTGCAATTTAACTTCTCTTTCATTGAACGAACAGGAATGGTGAAAAGAACATTCACTGAAAAAGAAGTCTTATTTTCTCTTCAGAGCTGTAATCATGATTCTCTTTTTTTCTCTACTCACTGTTTGTCTTGTGTTGTTTTCTGAGCGTCTATGTATATGTGTATATGCGCGCATGTGTGTGTGTGCACACATAACATATACAAACATACATACATATGCATATATTTACATATATGTATATAGTTCTGCTGCCTTACTGGCTTTAGCAGCCAGATCTGATGGTGTGGTATACGGTCTGGTGTTAAAAACAAATCCAGGGATGAAACACCATCTCTACATTTCTGTGCACATTAATGCTGGTCCTTGCTTTAGTAGATTCCATTGGAATGGTTTGCCCTTTAGTTTTCTCCTTTGAGAGCTAGCCTTTAACATTGACCTTCTCCATGAAGCCTTCTCAACCTTCTAAGCCTACATCATGTATAGCCGGAAATACTCTTGACATTAGTAAATGCTATTTTATTAACATATATCATTTTATGGTTTTACTTCCTGCCCTCCTAACCAGATTAAAAGGCTTTTGAGATTTGGGTCTATGCTTTTTGGAACTTACTGCCTACTAGTTTAGTACTCACAAGTGGAAAAAATCTCTATGTAAGTGTTGCCTTCATGGTGTGAGATGATTCCTGTGTACCATGGAGAGCTCCTTAGCCAGGGAACACTGCCATTGCAATGTTAGCAGTAATCTACTACTGTAATGTTTTGCTTTGTTCAGTGTTTAAAAAAATTATTATTTGAACATTTTGTCTTTGAACATACTACAATCTACCCTTTTTATTTTTCTCTTTGGACTAGGGAAAGCTATGACGAGCCTTTGCCACTGTGATCTGTAACTAATTCTTCTGCATAGGGTAGGATTGATGGCTGTTGGTGGCTCTTAATCAGTTTGCTTTCTGGTGAAGGCTGGGTAAAGAGCAGATACCTCTGGGAAGCGTGTGGAGATACAATGTGAGTGAGTCAGCGCAGGAATATTATGCCTTCTCTTTCAAGCTCATTTCTCTATCTGAAGATAAACATGCAAGGATCCCATGGTCAAACGATACTTGGATGACTCCTGGTGACAAGAAAGGTGTTCTCTCTCTTACCCAGTAGATGGAAGCTGGCACTTGTTTCTTTATCCAGGTCCACTCATTTATGATTAACACGGAATTGTTTAAAACTTGTGAACTGTTGTCTGAAAATGGCATATAAGATAAATGTAGTCTCTTACAGGAAGAAGTTTCCATTCTAAGCAATTAAAAGGCAGATATACAAAATGTGAATATACGTGGAGTTAGGTACCGTGGCATGGTGCAGTACGTTTTGCAATGAGGATTTTGACAAGTCTCTTACATAAAGAAATGCAAGTCATAGTAAGTGTGGGGAGACTAAGGGTGTGATTTATCAGAAGTTAATAATGAGAAAATAACATTGAAAGAGTAGGATGACACTTGAAATAAAGTCAAATAGAATGGGAAGATTTTGTTCTAAAAGTAAAAGATCTTGTGGGTTTCGATATTATGTGGGCCTGGCTCTCCCATCTTCCTCATTTTCTTCACTTTTAAAAATAACAGGGATGGTGGTTTTGGAAACCCAGAGTTTCTCCTGTAGCGTATCCTCTCAGGCAATCAAAATATGACTTCTAGAGTTCAGTTCCGTCTAACACATTTTGTTGATCAGCTACTCCCTGTTATTGATCACACCGGTAAACATAATTGCAAACTTCCTGACCATGAGAGCTGTGTACTCCAGTCAGAGAGACAGAAAATGAACACATAAATATAGACTATAATTATAGGTAGTGGTGGCTGCTCCAAACAAAATGAATCAGGATAAGAAGTGTATTAGTTTGAACAGGGGACAGACTAGGCCTTTCCAAGGGGGGTATTCAAGCTGATGGCTAACGGAAGGGGGCTAGGGGATGGGAGTCCTGTGCCTATCTGGATGAAGAGTTTTAGTGGAAGAGACACATGAAGGATGAAGACCTTAAGGTAGGACAAGGCTTGGTGTATTCCACCTGAGGCCACTGTGATTGGAGCAGAAGGAGGGAGGGGCTTAGTAGCAAATGCTCTGTGAAGGGCAGTTGGGACAAGATGATGGAGAGTACTGGAGACCGTGACCAACAGGATGATGGAGGATGTTGAGACCAGTACTTCTGGTTTCAATGATGACGAAGGGAGATTACGGGCATGGGGGCGATCGATTTGGATCTCTGGTTAAAATGAGCACAACCTCTGAAGCCTTTACATTCTTTTCAATGACCACTTTAACATTCATTTCTTCACCATGTATAAATCCTCATTCTTTGTTAGGTTTGTCATCCTAACTTAAAATTTATGTCCAGTTAATTCACAGGATTTTTCAGAAAAATGGAGTACTTTATAAGAAAGCGTGATTAAATTATACCTGTCTGACAGAAATAAAGCTAGTTCAGATGACAAAATAGATTTTAGCTGAAAAGACAAAAGTGGTTCTCAGTTGAATCGGAGCTATTTGGGAGATGGCTGGAGGTTAGTGTTTATTTAGGACACAGATTTGCCAACTTACAGTTGTCCTTTCTGATGTTCACGTTTAAGAATATCACATATGCTTTGGATTCTATTCAGAGAATTTTTCTTTCTTTCTTTCTCACCTTGCCATAGGTACATATATATCCTCTTGAGGTGTTTTGTTATATTTGTGAGTTTGAAAAAAAGTGGTTTGCATATGTTCAAATCTGTAAAAATTGGCAGAGGATATGTATTTTTAAACTCGATTAAATTGGGACCATGTGTGTAGCCAGTGTATGATAAATGAGACTTACAGACATGGCGCTTTGGTGAGAATCCCTACGCTAGAGTGTAAACCAAAGCATGAATGGGTGATTGGAGGGAACGTGGGTGGGAAGAACAAGATTTGGACTAACATTATAAACACACACACACACACACACACACACACACACACACAAATGAAGTGTGTTTTCCGTATGAGTAATTTGTGAAAATCATTCTTGAATCTAAGGGAATTCAGTGTGGCTTCTCCATTTAGCATTCTGTTTCCATTAAAATTTTGCCCTTCAAATAATTGTCTGTCCTACCAAATAGTTCTGGTCAGAGGTTTGATTTCTGATGGAACAAGCTAGAATTTATAAGGGCCGTTACAAAGTAAACTGTCCTGGTATTCCCTGTCCTTTGCACGTGACGAAGTTGATAATGACAATTATGAAGGCTGTCCAGAAAAAATCCAGCCATAAATGCCTCTGTTTTTCATATGACGTGGCTGGATACTTTCTGGACAGCCCTTGTGCACCCTCATGATTAATCTCCTTTGTTCATTTTGAATGGGGGCTTGTTTCCTTTCATCTTGCTACAGAAATCAAAGCCAAATATATGGAAATATTAAATTAAATTCAGCTCTGTGTTTGAACTCAATGCCAGCTATATTCAAGCCAATATTGTGAAAAGCATTGAATCTGAAAATATCTCACAAGGTTTTGGGTTATTCGTTCTTATTGTTAAGAATGAGGGTTGGAGTTGAAATTCAGTTGGTTTTCTGAGTATTTTGTAAAATGTTACATAGAACTTTTTTGAAAACATCTGCAACCAAGAAAGTATTCACATATCCTCTATTCATATTGTATAGTTTATGAGCATATTACCTAGGTTAGAAAAATATGCTAATTTCAAGGCATCTATAGACATTCAGAAGCAGGTATACATCACTGTGAAATAGGATATATGAGTAAATGTCAAGAGGTAATTGCTTTTATTTCAGGAAATTGAAAACTTTTCTTTTTACTTTTCAATTACAGTTGGCATACAATATTCTATTAGTTTCAGGTGTGCAATATAGTGATTAGACATTTATATAACTTACAAGGTGATCACCCCGATAAATCTAGTCCACATCTGATACCATACATAGTTATTACACTACTACTGACTGTATTCCTTATGCTGTACCCCACACCCCCATGACTATTTTGTAACTATCAATTTCTACTTCCTAATCCCTTTCCCTTTGTTTGTACCTCCCAACACCCCCCCCACCCAACTGGCAACCCTCAGAATGTTCTCTGCATCTGTACTTGTGTCTGTTTTCATTTTGTATTTTGTTCTTTAGATTCCACATATAAATAAAATATGGCATTTCTCTTTCTTTGTCTGACTTCCTCCACTCAGCACAATACCCTCCACTTCTATCAATGTTGTTGCAGATGGCAAGATTTCACTCTTTTTAACGACTGAGTAATATTCCATTGTGTATATGTACCACCTCATCTTTATCCATTCATCCATGAACGGACACCCAGGCTGCCTTCACATCTTGGCTATTGTAAACAATGCTGCAATGAACACATGGATGCAAATGTCCCTTCAAAGTATTGTTTTGAGTTTTTTCAGCTAACTACCCAGAAGTGGGATGACTGTGTCCTTCTTTGTGTTGTTATAGCCTTTGTTTTAAAACCTGTTTTGTCTCGTGTGAGTATTGATACTCCAACTTTTTGTTTTTGTTTCCATTTTCATGAAATACCTTTTTACATATCAAGAAATGCTTAATTATGTAAATTAAAATATTATTTTTAATACTTCATAGATATTCTTGCACTTTTTAAAAATGTTTGCAATGAAAGCCAATTATTTTAAAAAGCATAGTTAACTTAGAATATTGATCTGCTGTCTTTTTTTTAAACATAGCATTGGGCTTTATAAATTACATATGATGCCAAATATCAGACGATAGCAGTAAATATCCTAAGAAAAAAGAAAAAGAATGTAATTTAGGAAATATAAGCTCTTCAAGCTTGAAGTAATTACGAAATCACTTTGCAGATGTTCCCATTCCTTTTACTTCTGTGTCCTCGTTGTCCCCACATTATTCAATGCCCAGTTTCTGGATCTACACCTATTGTTTGATAACACTTTTAAGAAGTCTGCGTATGTGGGAGACATGAAGGATCATTTTATATTTCGTTTTGCAGTACTTTGTATTTAAAAAAATTTTTTTGTCCATGAATCTACAGAACTTCGGTTAAAAGAGTGCTCTCTGGTGACATTTGGGGACATTTCTCTTTGTATTTTTATATATAAAAATTTTATCAGATGTTATTTAAAATTAGATCTCTTGTCCTACAATAACCCTTTGATGATTCACTCAAAAAGATCCTAAATAAATAGGGGTACCGATTAGAAGTGGCCTGGACATGAATACCAGCTGTAGGATGTTGGTTAAGTTATTTAAACCCTGCCCGAGCTTTCCCATCTGTAAAAACAGAAGAGCAATAATTACCTCATAGGACTTGTATAGAAATTAATGTAAATATGGGCAATTCTTAGAACATTATCTTTTGTATATTAATAGGTACTATATGAAGGATTGCTGTTACATTTTTCTTGCATAAGGAAAAGTAGTAACGGAGCAGGAGGAAACTTTGGGGGATATGTCCATGGCCTTGATGATGGGAATGATTTTTATGGGTGTATACTTATCCCCAAACTCATCAAGTGTAGATGTTAAATATGTACAGCCTGAGAGGGAGGGAGGGAGGGAGGGAGGGAAGGAGGGAGGGGGGGAGAGAGAGAGAGAGAGAGAGAGAGAGAGAGAGGGAGAGAGGGAGAGAGAAACTCTCAATAATCTAGAAATAGAAGGAAAAAGAAAAAGAACAAGTCTCCAGTGGGTCACCCATAGACAATTAGGCAGGGAACGATTGTCAAAGTTGAAGAGTTATTGACTGAAAACACATCTTAAATCAAGAGTTAGTTCCCATGTAGAAACTTGGAATTTTGAGTCACCATACCAAACTTTTTGTGTTGTTGAAAATTCAACAGTTAATGAACTTGGATTACCAAATTATAAAAATCCTATGTCTTTGGCCAACTTGTGTTGAAATTATATAGTTAATCATTCCTATTATTATTTATTCTGCCAATTTTTAAAGAGGTTTTGAAGCAATTCACTGTCAAATGAGCCACAAAGATTAAATAAACCAGTGCCAAGTATTAAAGATAAAGGGGGAATGATAAAGAATAAAAATCAGATTAAATGGAGCATTAGTGAACATAAAATCAGCTCTGAATTTCCTGGCAGCTGAAGAAAAGAAGGAAAGTGTAGCATGTTTCACAGCTCTGTTTAAAAGTATCTCACTCCTTCAAGAGTTTTTTAGAAGAGTAGAGCAGGTAATTTACCAAAGTAATGAATAGTGTCTACACCGATGTGTTCATGAAATATTTAGAACTATTTTTTATCTGGGCCATAAAGTATTTACATTTTTTTCATAATGCAAAGTACGTAATAATATTTTAAGAATGTTAGGGCATTTTAATAGGAAATAGAAATGATTTGATTACAATACATAACTTCCTGATAATTAGAAAATTCCCAGATAGAGTTTAGCACATTCTTAGTATAGACTGGAGACCACCAGCATTAGGATCAGCAGGGACACTTGTGAAAAATGCGGATTCTTGACGTTCACCTAAAACAATTTAAATCATCTCTGGAGATAGGAGCCATGACCACTGCATTTTTATTTCTCACATCACATTTTAAGAACCCATTCATCAGGAAGAATGTATGTTGAGCCTATGTCTACTGTCATCACCCTGGAATATTATTGACCTTGAGCTGGAATTTTGAAAGGAGGTAAAAACAAACCATTTAAAACAATAATCTAGACAAAGTAACGAAAGTGGTAGTTTTCAGTATTACTTACTGAATCTATAAATGTAGATGGAAATTCAGCAACCTTGGATATCTGTGATAAACTGATGCTTTATTGCAAAAGTCCTGTTCTGTCCTGTACTAAGAAATCTATGGTGATGGAAGGAGAATTGACTCTGGGTGGTGAACCCACAATGCAATATATAGATGATATATTACAGAATTGTACACCTGAAACCTATATAATTTCATGTCAGCCCAATAAATTTAATAGGGGGAAAAATAAAAAAAGAATAAGGTTTCGTGAATAATAACCTTTGGTTCTAGTGTTCTGGAGAGCAACTGGAAGAAACAAGATACAGCTGCTTCCTTTTGGGGATTTAGGACTGTGAGCTTTTACAGTTTCTGGTTTCCTAACCCTCTCATGGACAGGTGGGCTGAGCCTTCCTTAGTGCAGGCACGAGTTAACGGACCAGCTGGTCGCAATGCAAGTAAACATGGAGTTTGAGGTGAGAACCGCAGGAGAAGGGAAGCGTTTCAGAGAAGCAAGACAGAAAATTGACTTTATAAAGACTTACTTCCCAAAGATAATTTTTAATCACATATTAGGGATCTCAACTGTGGAGGGAAGGACCTAAAGATAGAAAACAAATTATTAGTGGGTGCTTCAATTGCAGTCGAGCATTAGGAAAGTTGTAGGTAAAAATGCACTGAACGGCTGATTTGACTTGAAGCTTTGTGATTGGCTTTCCATGGCCGTTAGACTGTCCAAAATGAAGTGTGCCACAAACCTTTTCAGGTCTAAGGATAAGGAGGACTGTCTTGTGAAAGGCTGATCGACCATTGACATGGCTAGGAATCACAATTTGCTTCTTGCCTTGGACGATGCTACCCTCATTAGCTATGGTTACAGGTTTTGGGGTCAAAAAAAAAAGAAACCTATAGTCAAAAATTACGTTTTGGTCATAATAGTCCTGATGAATATACTCTCGTGCAAACTCGGATGTTCCTTAGTGTCAAGGCCTGGTGCCACGTTTTGAAGTCGTGGTTTAAAGCGACGTGAGTAAGATGGTCATAATCGGACTCTTAAAATGGAGCAGGAGAGTCACACGTACTGGGCCTGTACTCTGTGGCAGGTGCCACACCTGTAAGCGTAAGCCGTGGGATTTTGTTTTCATACCGCACCTCCAGTGCCTCCCTTCCTTTGCCACATTTTGATTCCTGTTGACAAGAGAGAGCCATGGAAATCGGCTAAATAGTTATTTAATAAAATGGTAGAGATGAAACTAAATGGATAAAGACGTAGGCTTCTACTGAGGATCTGAGCCTTCAGTCACGAAGTGATAAACAAGTCCCCTGGTCTTCCTGCACGAACCACCGGTGTGGTGGCCGAGAGCAGCAGCTGTCCTTCCGCTGCTCCTCAGTCCGGACGCAAACGTCAGTCAGTTACCGCCCACCAGGCCTCCAGGTTCTGCCCTGCTGCTGCAATCTGGAATATTAAAAACAAAATGGCTTTTTAACTTGCAATCCAAGATATATTTTTTAATTGTATCTATAATTCTTATTCCCATCTATTTTAGTTTATTTAGAGGACTCTCTTTAATTGAAGAGGTAAGCATACCTTTTTTGAAAAGATGGTTTGTTTCTAGGGCTATAGTGCATTTCTGTTTATTTGTACTATTCCTAGTTACCAAATAAAACAAAACAGAGTTTCCATGGATCTGTAATGGTCTGCCTGTAGCCTTGTTGGGTTTAAGGTGCCTGACGTTGCCTGCTGACGAAAGTTCTCGCCCCCTAAGAACCTCGGGCTTTTAGTTCAGCTCTCCCCTGGAGGTTCTGTAACAATGCGTAGAACTTTGCAGATCATAGATGCTGAATAAAGATTTTTATTTTTACTGTAGTTTCAAGGTCCAACCCATTTTAGGAACTAGTATCAATCACAATGCGTGACTTTGTAGCTATTACTTCTCTCTCAGTTACACGTCCTCTGGCACACAAATATCTACAGACTGAAATAAAATTTCCACAGATGCAAAGTCTTCAACTCAGCGTACATAAAAACATATGCCTGAAATAAACTTCTAGAATTTGGGCATTTTTGAATATGTTGGTTGATTCCTTGGTAAAACTATTTTCCACGTCTGACTCATTTTCCTTAACCTTCGAAAGCTATCCCCAGCATTCCTGTGCTATTTCTCATCTCTGCTGCCGGGGCCTGGATGTACATATCTATCGTGGTCCATACGTCTGAGCTTCACACAAGGATTTTCAGACTTGTGCCATCAGGAAGGTATTTATAGACAATGAGCGTAAGGAATGGCCATGTGGGGGCTATTTCCAAGTCTAATGCGAAGTCATTAGATGCCTTCTTTAGCCAGCACCTTAGTCATTCTCGTGTATGTTAAGAGCTATGGAAATACTTCTTTTTCTTGCATGCTATCTCTATTAGAATTTGAATGTTTCCTATATAACTGATGAGAGGAGTCCTTAGGTGTGTCCGGAGTCACTAGTAATGGGAGCCACGACCCCTGAGTGATGTCAGCCAGGGTTGGGGGCAGACAAGAGTTATCTTACCGGGCATAAGCATTCTCAGCGGCAGGAAAATGCAGAGTGTGTTCTGGGCACGGTGCGTCGATTCATCTGGCACTCAAATAGCTGTTGGATGTTGACTGAACAAAAATCTGGAATTTTTTATCACTTTTTGAATCTTAGTCAATTCTGCTGTGAATGGATTTGGAAGTAATTAGTGTAACACAAACAATAATTCCTTCACGTCTAAGTTGTATTTTTTCTCATATTTTTATTTTTCACCCTGTTAAGTGATCAATAACATCCATGGAATAAGCGACACAATAAATTAAAGTGTCTTTCTGAATGCATAAAAATTTGACTCATATACAGAGGGTGCCAAAAAACATTTACACATTTTAAGAAAGAAAAAAACTGTATTAAAATTGTAATACTCAATATAACTGATAACAAAAGATGAATACAAGTCACGTCTGACTTCTGCAATGACAAGAGGTGCTCAACATGGTCACCATCAGTATTTGTGTAATACATAGATAACATCTCTTAAAATGTGTATCCATTTTTTTGGCAGCCCATACATGTACATACACACACACACACACACTCACACACACACAGATAAAATTGGAGAAACAATTCCATCAGGAGGATGAAGTAGACATTGAACTTGATGACATTTGAATCTCGTCTCACGGTCTCAATACTTGAGCCTTCCAGTGGCATATTACTTTACCTCTCTGTCACTCTGTCACCATCACTTTCAGATTGGTATTTATTAATAATCTATGGAATTGGTGTCCATTAGGTGTTGCACAGAGTTGAACGCACCAGAGCACTAATGTTTAATAGAAACAAACATGACGCCCAGACACACAGAAAAGCAAATGCACAGTCACATACAAAGCCCATGAAAACACCACATCCAGATTTCATTTGACTCAATTTGTGACTGTTCCTACGTGCCAGGCAATATAGTTGGCACGCGGAAGAAACGAGCTGAGTGTGAGAGGCTAAGTTCTGTGCAGAGCTGGGATGTTAAATCCTGGCGCTCCTCACTGGCTGCCTCTACAGGGCCTGGATGCGGTTTAAAAATATAGTTGTGTGCGCAGCCTCTGAGATGTGTGAGGAACGTTTCCGTGCTCTGAAATGAGCCTCCGTTTGCCGGAGTTGGAAAGCACAAAAGTCACCCCATCAGTTCCTGTAGTCGAGTTGCAATCTGTGTGTGAAGTCGCAAGGATAATTGAACGTGGTTGTCACATATAAGTGCCTTCCTTTCTCCTTTTAGTGCTGTCCCCTTAATGAGGGGACAAGGGCTGGGACGCAGGCAAGCTAACTTGTGACCTGGTTTCTATACTTGTTTTCCTTTCCATTTTTTTTTTTTTGTTGTTGGTGGTGGAACATAATGAGCTTTTAGTTGTTTCCAAATAGTTTAAGATTGCCCATATCCATTGGAGTTTTAAACTGGTGGAATACATAAAGTGATAAGTGGTGCTGTGTTGCCATTGTGAGTGTCATATTTGCTCTCTAATATAAATACGTTGTTTCAGAGGTAATTGCATCAAAATACAGTAAATGAGTCTTTACTGTAAATTTTCTACTTATATTTTGAAAGACATTTTCCTGATAAGAAAGCAGTTAATTTAAATATTATGTCATAATTTTTTTAGTGCTTCAGCTCTTTTTGTCCTAATTAATTTTCGCTAATTTGCAATGGTAGCTACCATATTTTGCTGTGTTTAATGAGCACTTTTTGCCCAAATTTGTGAGGGAAAAATAAGGTTGCACATTATACATGGGCAGTACTAATTCCATATCTACATAAGTTTTTAATTCTTTTATTTATGCTTATGAGTTAAAAGCGTTAACTCTAGAAATCAATAATGATATCTGTATGCAAAATAATACCCTGGAATATGATAATCATTTTTTTAATATAAAAAGTTTTATACATAAAATTGCTTGTACCTTGTATCTGTTCTTTTATTTGCTGCATAAAATTTCTTGTACCATAATATGTTAAAGAATAAATGCTAAAATTTCTTTATAATACAGAAAAAACAAGTACCTAAATAAAAACAAACAAAAACTTGAATTAAAAAATTGAAAGGAAAGATTTTTTTCCCCCTGAAACCTTGGGCCAAAAACATGGGTGCGCATTATACATGGGAGCACACCGTACACGGTAAATCCCTCTTGACCTTATCTTGGTTGTTTATGTCATCCTATTCCATGACGCTTACATAAATTCAGTGATATGTTCATAGACAGAGACACTTAAGGTCGTTCTTTATGGTCCTAAAATCATAGAATCTTAAAACTCAAAGTTTTCTTATAAGTCATCTGGTTGAAACATCCCCCAACTGAAAGTCCCTCTTTCCACCACGTTCTCTGTATTTACTCTCTTCTATGAGCTATTCCAATTTTCTGTGTCATTGGAAACTTCACGCAGCCCATTTATTTTTTCGCAGCATTGCTCCTATTTTTTTCATTTCTGAAAAAGTTCCTTTGGCAACACTTCTTCTGTCACCCACCTATCAAAATTACATTTTAGAGATTAAACAGAACATGATTTTACATTCTTTCTAGGACTCTTTTAGGAGCGAGTTCTCCTGCCCTTTCTTAGGCCTCTCTCTGCTGTGGTCAACTCCCCCACGGCGCGTACTGTGATTTCTGGATGCCCCCATCCCCGTTGCCTTGAGCTCAGACTTGGCGGTGTACTGTGATTTCTGGATGTCCCCATCCCCGTTGCCTTGAGCTCAGACTTGGTGGTGTACTGTGATTTCTGGATGCCCCCACCCCCGTTGCCTTGAGCTCAGACTTGGTGGTGTACTGTGATTTCTGGATGCCCCCA
This sequence comes from Lyroderma lyra, assembly GCA_004026885.1. Classification (NCBI taxonomy): domain Eukaryota; kingdom Metazoa; phylum Chordata; class Mammalia; order Chiroptera; family Megadermatidae; genus Lyroderma; species Lyroderma lyra. Next base: position 155,109 of record PVJL010001494.1, on the reverse strand, counting down.
CCCCCGTTGCCTTGAGCTCAGACTTGGTGGCGTACTGTGATTTCTGGATGCCCCCACCCCCGTTGCCTTGAGCTCAGAGCCTCTGAAAGAAAGCCAGTTGAAATCATGACCCACCATGACACTCACATTGTGTATTTCTGAATACGGCCTAAATACAATGACTTGCATGGATCTTGTGGTAAAATAACAGGTCTTTTATTTTTACTTGAAATGCTATAAAACCTCTTCTTTCTTTTTCCTTATATTATTTACTACTTGAGGAGACTATCTACCTGATTTTTTCCCCTTGTTAAATTTCATTCCAGGAGCTAATAAAAATGCATTGTTTGAGGGTTACCTAGCTACATGGCTCAGACTCCTCCACGAGTCTGTTTAATTGTATTGTACTAATGAAACAGAACACACGATAGTAATGTTCTTCTGGAAAAGCTATAAAGGCAGCCTCCTCATCAGTGGAGGTGTTTATCCGGATTATTGTACCCGAGAGCATCTGTCCAGAGCAACCAGACGTTTAGAGCCCAGCAGGGAAAGGAGAAGAGAAAGGAAGAGTGTATTAGAAATACTAATTGAATTGCTCCAACACCCCCAGACTACTCTGGTCCTGTTTGACCAGAGCAGAGGTTCATTCAGTTTCTGATGATTTTTCTTTTACTCCTTAGGAGGATCATTAATAAGGAGCCTATTAAGACAGCTGTGATGGATAGAGGAAAAGAGTTAGACACATGCAGATTTCCTGTTCCTTCTTATTTGGTCAAATTCATTCCAAGGGATGAGATGACAGTCATCTTCATCATCATCATCATCGTAGCAGAAGCTCTCATTTAATGAGTAATTACCCTGGGTCAGGCCCTGTTCTCAGCTCTGCTTTACTTACATCATTTCTTACTGCATGTGATTCTACAACATAAATTACTTTTATGTCACAAATAAACAAAATGTGACTTAGATAGAATCAATGTTGGTTCTGCCTGTCTCCAAAACATGCACAGAAACACATAGACTCAGAAATTATTTCTTTTCATCAGATAATTAGCAGTAGCAATGTAAACTGTCTTTCTGGAAGTAGAAAAGGCTTCGTTCAAAGTGTATCAGGACCAGCCATGACAAAATTAATTTTTCTGCTGTTGAAGTGTATTTACAAAGACTATTCTAAGGGAGTATTTTAGAAATGTATTGGTTTGTGATTTGCAAGTTTCCGAACTGAAGTCACTCAAGATGAAAGACAGTCCTCAACAAAGTGGTTCCAAAATAGTTTAGTGAAAAGGTGGGTAGATAGTGGAGGCTTGTTTATTTTATTTTATCGCAGGAGGAAAAAATATCCTGTAGGATGTTTTCTAACACCTTCTGTTTGAATGTATCAACCAAACATCTTTGAAATAATAAATAACTGGATAAAACATATAGTTATTGTAGCAACAAGGATCGATTGTGTCACTACTTTAGAAAAAGAGTTTATATTGAATATGAGGAGAAGTTAGTTGTAGACCCTTATGTACTTGCTAACTGTTATGTCATGTCAGCAACAATGAACATGTATTAAGTCTGAAAGTGATACCAGCTTACCCTTGATAAATGGACAAGCAGTATTTTTAACTATATTAGTATTTTTTTCTTCCTGGGAGTAATTTTATTTATTGTATATCTCTCATTTATGAAATCACTCAATCTAATTATAATTAGTGCTATATAAAGTATAAAGATACGATTACAAAATACATATTTACGAAGGTATTTTTATCTAACTTGAACTTTAGAAAGAACAAACATGGGTTATAACAAGCATCTTAGAATGGTTTCAGAGTTTAATGAAAATTAACTAGGACTTGATTAAAAGCCATTCCTATAATGGAAGAATTTTTAAAAGTCATTAATGTGATGATTTGCAAGGAAACTGCTTGTTAGGTAAATACTGGTCTGTTATTGTACATTCAAATTCTCTACATTTCATATATACATTTATAATATATATGTGTATATATATACATATATTTCAGATATGCACATAGATAGGCACACACATATGTATAAAATACATTTGCAAGTTATCTGTATTTATTCATTTTATACTCTCTCTGTCTCTTACATGATAAACTCTTCAAGGTCAGGACCTGTATCTAACTTAATTTGATCTAATATTCTGGGCACAGACTACACTCTTTTCCTGATTTTTATGTTGGTTTTGATAAAAAATATATGCAGTATTCTGTTTTTAAAGGGAAATTATCTTGGCTTGGAGTTAATGATTTTCAATATGTAGCACTGAGCATTCATATCAATGCCAGGGAAGCAAACTCAATAAAACATCAGTTTAGTTCAGCTTTGGCTGCAAGAATATTATAATGTTCTGTTTCAGTGGCTATTAGAAAATATCAAGATTCTCTTATTTCATTCATTCAGCAAATATTTGAGTGCCCAATCTGGACATGAATAAAAGACTAACGAGGCATACATTATACCTTGAGGGCATACGCCATAGTGAAGTTTCATGCACACAACACACTCACACGCACACATGCTCAGACACAAAAAGGGAAGATCATTCTACATTATAATGCAAGGAGTGCAGTCACAGCATTATGCCAGAGAATTTTGGGAGCCCTGGAGAGAGACACCCGATCTAGCTTGGAGTCTCATGGAAGGCTTGCTGCTATTGAGTCTTGAATGAAATATTGAAGGGTGAGCATGGGCTGTCAAAGAAACAGGGATGGGAGATGTGTCTGTTCAGGTCCTCTGCCCATTTTTTCATTGGGTTGTTTGTTTTTTGTTGTTGTTGAGTCATACAGGCTCTTCATATATTTTAGTTGTTAGCCCCTTATCAGAGGCATTGTTTGCAAATATTTTCTCCCACTTGGTTGGTTGTCCCTTTGCTTTTGTTGATGGTTTCTTTTGCTGTGCAGAAGTTTTTTGTTTGATGTAGTCCCATTCGTTTATTTTTGCTTTGACTGCCCTTGCCTTTGAGGTTCATAAAGTCCTCCCTAAATCCAGGGTATTCATGGTGGCCAAGTCATGGAAACACCCAAAGAGTTCTTTGATAGACAACTGGCTAAAGAAGCTGTGGTACATTTACACAATGGAATATTACTCAGCCATGAGAAAAGATGAAATATTGCCATTTGTGACAACATGGATAGGCCTTGAGACCATTATGCACAGCGAAATAGGCCAGACAGAACAAAACCAAGGACCATATGATTTTACTCATTTGAGGAACACAAAGCTGAAAGCAACGAAGAAACAAAAACTCATGGACACAATCAATAGTTTAGTGGTTAATGGTGTTCTGAGAGTATGGGGGTGGTGGGAGAGAAGGGACAGGGTCTTAAGTATATGGTGATGGAAAGAGAACTGAATCTGGGTGATGAACACGTAACACAACACATAGATGATGTATTGTAGAATTATACACCTGGAACCTACGTAATTTTTACTAACCAATGTCTCCCCAATAAATTTAACAATAAAAAAAGAAGAAATGGATGGAGAGGTGGAAGATTATTCTAGATGGAGACTTATAGACATGAAAGGATAAGTCGAGTATTTTAGCAATAATGCAATTATTAGGTACTATGTGTTTAATATTTACTATGTCCTAGTAACTGTGCTAAGGGTTTTACATGGATCCTCTAGTTTATGGCTTAACTTTATAGATTAAATGCAGTTTTGGTCACGATTCTGCACATGAGTAATGCAAATCCAGAATCCAAATGTAGGGAAGCTGGGACCCACACCCAGGCAGTCCAACTGCAGAATCTGTTATTACGCACCTCTGTACAGTCTTGCGTTTTGGGCTGGGACACTCCCAGTAATTCAGAGCTGCTATAAATTATTCCCCAAAGAAGGATTCACAGACAATTGGGCTGGAGCCTCACAGCAAGGGTTCCTGGGAATTTTTGAAATACACACTGAATATTCAAATGTAACCTGAAACAATTTGTCTTTTTCTAATTAGAGCACTTAAAGATTCATTATGTTTTTCACACATGGAAAAGGCTGGCATATCTCCTTCTAGTGCGGAGTATTTCTAGAGAGTCTTTCAGCCTCCTTTTGCAGGGTCGGGATTGCATTCACATATAGACAGAGTCATAGAAATTCAAGTGTCGAACCTGAGGTGACATGTCTTCTGGAAAGCTGTGCTTTTCACGCCGTGTTCCTCCAACCGAAAAGTTTGAGATCACACTTCTAGTTGTGACTTTTGTCCCACAAATTGTAAGAAGATTCAAAGTGCTTGATCTCATTAAGTTTAATCCCTGGGACCACAGGGAGGGGAAATTTTTATTTCACTTCAAACTCTGAAATGTGAATTTCTAACTTCAAATAATTCTCCTGAGAGAGACTTAGTGCTAATAATCAGCTTCATATTATTCTTCATTTTTATAAAAGCAGAACTCAATATGTGCCTATAGGACGATCTTAGGGGAATGCTAATTACTGCTTTGAAAAGGCTCCTTTTAGTCCATAGTAAAACAGTGTAAGAATGAATTCTTTATAGCCACCCTATTCCCTGAGCGTGCTCATCACATAAATCTGGAAGAATACTTTAAGTGTAATACTATACCATACACGGTTACTGAGAGAAGCAGGTTTTTATACTCAGAGAAATGAAGCGTCAAATATTGGAGATAGACTTTGGAACTGTTGGCTAGAGTGAAAGAACACCGAGCCAGGCCTGGAAGTGATACAGCAATAAAAGGAGCCAAGAATGAACAATTAGAATACCCAGACACCCAATCTTTCATTCAGTAGCGATCATTTTCTAAGAATTTTTTAACCTATTGGTTTTTAAGAATTGCAGTTTTGATCGTGATAAGGAGACACGATTCCATCAATCTTTTTATTATTTTGAGAGCTCTGTGACTTGACATTTCTACTTCCATGTTGCCTGTTAAAAAATCAGATGGTTTGAAAATAGCTTCTTTCTATCAGTGCTCTTTTTCAGAAACTTTATTTTTAAAACATTTGAACTTAAGGGCTGTTTTAGGAATAGTTATGTCTCATGGAGTCTCAAGCTTCCTGACCTCTTGCTAAGATACTTTGGGACTTTTAAAATATTTTGTAAGTTTGTTCTGTTTAGTAAAAATTATAACAACATTAATTTTTCATTTTTAAGTGAATCCTCTTTCAAAATGTGTTGATACATGAAAGTCTAGTTCATCATTATCCAGTAGAACTTTCTATCATGATGGAAATGTTCTACTCATGTATCTATTCTGTTCAGTGTAGTAGCCAGTAGTCACATGTGGCTATTGAACACTTGGAATGTGGCTAGAGTGACTAAGAAATTGAATTTTTATCATTATTTAACATTAATGACCTAATTTAAGTAGTCACATGTGGCTAGTGCCTACCTTGCTGGATGGAGCAGTTCTGGTCATTATAGTTTGATTGTGTGGCTAGTAACGTTCTCTATTTCTGTAGCTGCATAATTGAGATACTAACTTAAACGGGCATGTGCTTCATAAGAAGGTCTCTACATGTAGGTGCCAGGAGCTTGGTACCAGCTGCTACATGGGCTGTCCCCTCCCTCAGTAATTTCGTTGTAAAATTGGACCCATCACCCAAGAGGGAACACATTTAACCAGAGCATCCTGACAATGTCACTGTGTTCTGGTAGTTTTGAAAACAAAAATAATAAGTTTTCACATTGAGAACAACCAGAAACATGAAATATACCAGTCCATTGGCTAAAATGTTCCAGCCACATACTTTTCAGTCCAGCTATTTAGTGATGGATGAGTTCATGATTTTAAATTAAATATTCAATGTGATTTGGATGATAGATGACTTTGTAGTTCCTTATCCAGCTATATGTTTCTGGTGTTCCTGCTAAAATCTCTAAAAATAAGTGCTGAGAACCAATCACAAATTTTTTTCCAAAATGGGGATATTGATTTAAACATTTCTTTTAGTTTCTGCTTTAATGAATTCAAAGCAATTAATGTTAGGGCAAATTAGGAGATATTTCTCTCAAAGCCTAACCTTGGAAAAACCACACAGAGGATTAAGATCTGTTTTTATTCAGCTCACACAAGTTAATCATAATTGGGCAGTACTATTAGGAAGTATGGCTCTTTGGCTATATCTGATAAAACTATTGGTTCTGATGATCATTAATATGAGTGAGAGTGTTGAGAACAGACTCGCTGGTTAGTACCAGGTATATCATTTAGCCTTATGTTTTACTGTTTGGTCCTGTCCTGTCTTGTTTTCTTAGCAATACTTTGTCTCATATAAGAAACAGTCAGGCAAATGGCATTCAGAAACATTAATAAATAAATAACAATCAGTGAGTTAAAGCTTGATAAGGTATGAGACTCTCAAAGCAATCACACTCTCACCATTGTGTGTGTGTGTGTGTGTGTGTGATACTTTTGCACCTGAAAGTTCTCCTAGATATCCAATGTTTTCACTATCTTATTCTTTTAATAAAATGTGCACTCATTTTTAAAAACACCACTCTCTATAGTTTAGACTTTGATTTGACTATGAGTAGGAGAAAAATGGCTTAAATAAGAGAGGTATTTGCTTGTTTCTTGAATAAATAAAGTCAGGATTCTGGAGCATTTTTGGCTATTTCTTTGAGACACCTACTACTTCTTTTATCAAGTTCTCTGCCAAATTCAACACCTGGCTTCTACCTTATGGTCCAAGTGGCTAATTGAACTCTAGATATCACACCTACATTCCACAGAGTTAGCAGGAGAAAGGGGGATAAGGGGGCAAAGTCATTATGCTAGATGACTTTGAAGAGATATCTTGGTAGTTTCCACCCAAGAATTTTATTTACAAGCTTGCATGTGGCCAGGCCTGCCTGTAAGGGAGCTGGTCCAAGGAGTTTTGTCAGAAGGGTTGAAGCATGTGAGTCCCAATATTAAGATTTCCACTTGAGATTAATGTTGAACTTGATTGACTTTCCTGATTTATTTTAGAAGCAGATTATTATTTTGGCACATGTTGTAACTATATGTGATCTATACAAAGCTCTGCCATTAAAAATACAGGACTGGCCAACGATATATATGCCCTGGGTTGTAGCAAAGTTATCATTAAGAAAGGCCATCGTGAACGGAGTTGGTCCCATGGATTGGAACAATGAGTCCAGGCCCTAATAAAAATTTACTCGACAAGGGACAAGGTCTTCTTTTTGAACAATGTACAAACCATTCTTTTTACTGGATTGACTAGTTCCTTTTAGTAGGATGTCTGTCATTTTATAATTCCATTTTGTTGTGTCCAGAGACAAGGGGCAGGTCGTAAGGAAAACTCAAAGCTCACGAGGAACTTCTCACCACGAACAGAGGAAAGAACTAAGTGGTGTTTTCATAAGTGTGAGTCGTAAATTCCTGCGGGAATGTTGAGTACTAGATCTGCATTCTGATCGCCGACTTGGCAGAAAGACTTAGGGAATACACTGAGAGCATTTCGATTGCTGCTTAAGAATTGCTACTTATATATGTTGTTTTCCTTTCACTATTATCTGAAGCATATTATTCATCTTCAAAATATAATATATAATGAATAAGATATTACTCAGAAAAATATGGAGTGGTAAACATATACTAAAGTTATATAGTTTGGTATTATTTTTATAGTAACTGCTGCATTGTAAAAATATTCTCATACATTTAACAACACATAAACTCATTATGGTTACAGTGAAAGGCCCTGTCATCTAGAAACTTAACAGTTGTTCTTCCCTATATATTAATACTCCACGTTCACTAGGATTCTGATGTCACAGGCCGACTTTGCTTTACGTGTAGCCCCAGTGCCTATGGGCCACGTTTCTTTCAGGGGACTCATGAACATGATTTAACTCCTTTTAAAATAAGAAAAAAATGAACTTTTAGGTAAAAACTTGTGATATTACTATGTTCATATTTCTACCTGCACTACTGTAAACAATGATTTCGAAATGTTTTAGGGGAGGGGCTCACAAGGCGGAGGTGCGCAGGGCCCACGGGCCTCGGGCGGGCCAGACGCGACCCTGAGAGCTCCCTTCGTTTGGCATGAGAAGTAACTTCCCCACGTGTTAACTCGTCGTTCTTTAATATGAACTCTCCATTAAATGCCCTTGTGGTTTATCTGAAGTAGCAGCAGCTGCCGTGGCAAGTTTGGGTACCACAATGGTGACAACACAGAAATACCTGCTCTGAGCGGCGAACCCGACAAGGCTGGCCCCGCCGCATCGTGGCCTCCTCGGGGAAGCCAGGAGTCACCATTCATCATCCGGTGAGCGCTGACTTTCTCCTGTCACAATCGCCCAAGATCTACTTTTTTTTGGCACATCACCGTCCAAAAACTTTAACAGGCTTTGAAGATTTGGTGTCGTTGTTTTTAATTGTAATGAAATGTTAGAATTCTTTCTGCCAGTTGATTAAATCCTGGCACGGCTTGCCTTTATGAAGAATTACGAAATTGCCACCGTTTTAGGTCTCATCCCACAGCAGTGCAGTTTCTTCGGAGGCACGAAATACGGCCGCCCCGAAATTGTACGACGCCGGTGCTGTCTGTGCTGGGTACGGTATCAGATTCTTTTTAACTTACAACGCTCTGCTCGAGCCATGCACGTAAAGGTAGCATCGGCATCAGCTAAGATTCAAATAGAGCGTGCACAGAGGTGTCTTTAGTTAGCTGATTAACAAAAATGGTGAAAATATGAGCTGCCTTCCTATTTGGCCCAGCCCCCATAATGCTTACTTGAATAAGAGAACACAGAGAACTGAAGCAGCTAACCAGATGACTATTTTTACCAAAAAGCATGTTTGCTAGAATCATATGTATAATTTTAATATCTCTGCATTATGTATTTCATCTCTAAAGATAGCTTTAGTTTGCTTGTTAGAAGTTAGAACAAAATGCTACACATAAGTTGATATTTTGATATGTTGCTGTAAGATTATATTTATCTCTTGCATTTACGCACAAGCATGATATGTATGAGACAATTATTTACCTAGCTAAGTCCTTTGCAATTATCACTAATGAGCACTGCCTAACAGTTCAGAGCAGTTCTCTAACAATTTATCTAGCTGTATTATTACTGTAGCAGAATGAGCGGATTATGGCATATACTAAGTAATACTGGTACACTGACCACACTATCAACAAAGGGTCTTAGAATGTTTTACATGTGGTTGAAACGTCTGAATCTAAAACAGTGATATAAAACCAGCTTCTGAGTTTCATTTCCACTAGAGAACTCGGGTACAAACTGCATTTAAAAGCACGCTCCGAACCAAGACCTTGATCTGCGCTCTTATCTGGAACGCCTTTCAGCGTGTCACCATCCCAGGACCACAGCCAGTTTGTCAGAAGGAATTGTACGGTTGGTAGTGGATTAGAGGTTACCGCGTCTAATGCTCCCATTTCACACGTGAGGAAGATGAGATGCACAGAGATGAAGTGAACTTGACAGGGTCACACAGCTCTTCCGAGGCAGCAGTGGAGTACAAGTGAAAACAAGATCTTAGAAACTCCCTATCCTCACTCCCATCTTTTACGACGCACGCTGCTACGTGTTATACATTTCATAGTTCTATTTTACTTTGTTTGGCACACACTTGTCCTAAAGAAAAGATGGGAGATGGATATTTTAAGCCAAAATGACTTGAAAGCTGTCTGTTGGCCATAAAATTCCCATGGATTACAGCAGGGAGGGATGGGAGAATTACTTCATGTAGGGAGAGACTGCAGTTTTCAAGAAAGAGTGGAAGGGAGTGGAGGGTCCACCCAGAGATCTGTTATCACACTTACCTCTAATTGTGAAAAATGCAGCTGGTTTGCCACCACAGATGATGAAACAACAACATTAGTGAGGTTTTCCCACAGAAGAACTGAGTTTCCACTTAACTGTTACTTCCCTTTTTGGAATAAGGGGTTTAAGAGGTTAAAGATAAGATCATTAGATACTCATCCTTGCACACTCAGAGAAGTATATTATATAGCAAACGTGGTTCCTTCTGAATGTGACACTGTAATAAGTCTTGTTGAACGTCCAAAGTGGCATTTAAAATGCAAGTGAGCTTATTGCTTCGGTATCCCACCATGAACGAGGTTTTGATTTTGGCAGAATTGGCGAAAATGCCTTTTACAACTGTCTTTGGACGTTCCAAGATTCAGAAATATTTTCCCGGCAGTTCGTCCACAGCGGGGGAAACTCCTTTTAGTGCCCGCCATCCTCAGCCCCCTGGATGGTGAGATAGGGAACACACCTTTCCATCCCGAGCGTAGAGACACACACATCTGTCTGTGGTGCGTCATCGTCTCTTTTAAAATAATGCCTACACGAGTGAGTAAGGGTAGAGAATCGATCTGATCAGGAAAAGCACCATGGGATCCTGTCTTTTCTCTTAGGGTTGTTGGGAGGATGAAATATCATAACTATGTAAAGCACGCAGCCAAATGCCTGGCAGAGAACAAGTACTCAATGACTGTTATTAATGGCGGCTGCCGTGGTAGCTTTAGCTGTTGAGTTTACAAAGCTCTTGGCACCTGGCACCTAAAGAGGTTCTGTAACAGCCGGGCCAAATGCTACTTGCACCAGCAATAAATGAAAATGCTCCTTTTAACTGTCACTGCCCCATCAGCGTAAGTGATCGTGGCTTCCTTGGGCTCCATTTTTTTTCCCTTTCTTTCTTTCTTTCTTTTTTTTTTTTTTTTTTTTGCATGTCTGATATGTAGTAAAATATAAAGTACATCCATTTCATCATAGGACACATACAAGCATAATGATCCTAACACATGGATTAGTAGGAAAAGTCCAATGTTTTGGGCCAAAAGAACACAGCACATAGAAAGATAGTGGCTCTTAGAACCACGGCCGTTGGGACCATTTCGAATCGCCTCTGGTTGTCCTTGGTAAGACTCACGTGGATGGAGACCTGTAACGGCGTTCTCGAAGCCTGGTCCTCAGGCCAGCAGCCCGGGCATCACCGGGGGACTCGTTAGAAAGGCTCCCTCACGTGGCCCTGGACCGGGACCGGCCGTGGGCAGCTTGCCCTGCTGTCAAAGCCGGGAGCCTCTGATGCTAGTACGTACGCTGGCCTGTCTCGGGCTTCCTCTTTCCCTGACCCTGGCGGTCTTCCTTGCCTTCCCCTCCCTCCGTGCCCCTCTGTCTCCCCACCCTTCCCTGTCTGCGGCTCCTGTCCTTCCTCCGCTGTGAACTGGCGGTGGTGATGGGCCATCGCACGGCTGTTCATCTAGACGTTGACGAGGTGGTAGGCCGACCAGACGTCCGGTTCTCAGCGGGACAGCAAGCCGTGGTCCTGTCCAGTTCCAAACAGCACGCGTGGTCAGCCTACAGACAACTCGAGTGTAGCCCGGTGAGGCGAGGCTGACCCTACGAACGCACCACCGGAAACGGGCAGGACCGTCGTTTTCCGTCCCTTCAAACGGGGTCAGCCTACCGGTTGGACATCAGGGGTCAGCTGATGATCGGGAGAGCCTGGGGAGGAGTGGCCTCTGCGAGCCTCCAGCCGGCCTCTCCCCACTGCCCCACCTCAGCTAATAGGTGGGGATGCCCTTGGAGAAACCTCCTTCTCTTGTCAGTGTCCTTGGAGACATTGTCTCTCGGAACATAATAGAATTTCCGAGCTTACCGATTTAATCTTTCATGCTTCAGATCCAGACGCTGTGTTACATTCCAGGTGAAGGATTGCTATTTCTTTACTATTAAAGGGAGAATTGTGTCTTCCGAACTATAATTAGTTACATCAGCCTTCACATTAAAAGGATAGTAATTTTCTGAACCAGAGCTTTGAGAAGTAGCAAGAAAATAATTTTACAAGTGTCTTTTTCAAGAGCATGAAAATTATGAGGCTGCAGATTCAAACTCTTCAGTTGAAAATATGTCCAAGTTAAGTCAGACAGAAATTCATGTTCTTTTTCTTCTTTTTTACTTTTCTTGTGACCCTCACTATGTTGCTATGACATTTTATCTCACCCCGAATGCTCCTCGGAGAGATGGCTAGGTATGAGGAGATATTAGATATAAGATAAAGTGAAAGAAGTAGACAATCTGCAATAAAGGGAATTAAGTAGGTGATGGATCTTCAACCCGGAGGCAATGCACATTTGTTTTAAATTAAATCTTAATGAAGCAATGGAATATCTCACCTGTTTTCCTGCTTCTTCCTTCACTCTCCTTAGCACTCGACCATGAGCTCATTTTTCTCCAAACATACTCCCACATGCATTTTTCTTTCCAAAATCCTCGGGGGGTTTGCAGACTCTCTGGATTCATCCCTCTATCCTCAACCCTCCAAACTATTTTCCCCATTGAGTTCTGTCTTTAAATCTCACTGCTCCCCTAGAGGAAGCCACACTTGTCTCTCCCAAGTACAGTCCAGGTTCTCCTGGGGGCATCCTCTAAAATTACAGGAATTTTAAGGTATTAGTACTTAACCTTGTGACAGCTAACTTAATTTTGATTTCATGAGCGAGGTCTTAAGTTCTGAATTTTAATGCTTTTTAAGGGCCTGGTGGCAATGTAGTTTGTGAGACTTTTCTCATCTTAATATATGACAAAACACTGTTAGTAGGGTGACCAGACATACCGTTTGAAACGTGACGGTACCATTGTTTTCTGTCCCGTTTCAAATGGTGCATATGGTCACCCTAGTCTCACTGGGACTAAATTCAAGATGTCCGTAGGCTGACGGGACACACTGTTTGACGTGGAATAGGACCGCTGTTCTTTGTCCCATTTAAAATGGGACGTCTGGTCAGCCTGACTCTAGGGTAGAGTTGTTTGAGGTGGAATGACGTGGGCAAAGTGGCTGGCGTGTCGTGAGCCCAGACTTGTTCCTCCACCAAGAATTATACGAGGGCTGTCCGGAAAGTATCCAGCCACGTCATATGAAAAATAGAGGCGTTGGTGGCCGCGTTTTTTCCGGCCCGCCCTCCTCTGTCCTTCCCGTAGCGTCGGAAATCGTGCGTCGCTTTCTGGTCTGTCGTCAGCGCCTCCTCCTCCATAAAGTACCTCGTAGCTGTTGCTTCACCGAATGTACAGATCTTACTGTATTTATTAGCAGCGTACTCCTTTCGCAAACCCAACCGCGATTTTTCTTTTTGTTACCAATTAATATTTTTGAGCAGTTGTCTAGTCATGGTTTTAAGCTCTTGATGGTGCCCTGTTTTTAGAAAATATTCAATAGTATTTGATGGATTGAGTTAAAAAAATTTTTTTAAATATTAAAGATAAAATAGCAAAGTTTAGAAGATAGCAAAACAAAACCAAGTTGAAATATTTTCAAAGACATTGTTGTCACACTATTATATAAATAATATTAACTTAAGTTCGTTAGTTATATTTCTCTCTACTGTTGTAAAAACAGATGTATTTGCAAAACGTACCCCTAACTTTATGAGGCCATTTTCGTCATCAACACACTGGCCAGATTCCTCAGAAAACTTCTCTGTGTATCTCCGTGTTTGTGTATCTGTGAACCTGTGGAGGGAGAGTTTGTGTGGAAGGGACTTTTTCAGATATTAACCTTTGCACCTTCTACACATTTTCTCTCTCCTTCATCCCAAATATATATTTTTTATTTCCAGTGACTTAAAAAGTATGGTGAGACATGAAAAATCATCAGGGATAGTTTGAGACAGGGAAGGAAGAGAAGAGATAAATCTAGGACTAAGAAAATATTTACACCACTTTTTAGATTGAAAGCCTAACGGTATACTTCCAGGATATTGTGTAAATGTATAGTAAGCTTCAGATTAAGAAAAGTGAATAGAAGGTGAAAATTGCACGAAGATTGATAAAAATATGACAACACAAATCATATATGAGTCATAACTATTAAAATCAGAGAAATACACACACATTTAAAACAATCATGAAGTCAAAACTTAATTTTTTTTCCTTTTGAACTAACTCCAGTAAATAGGGAAGATCGAACTTTCACGTTATAAAGCACAAATCTTCCTCCTAGGTAAGAAGTGTACATTTTAGTCGTTCTAGGTCAGTGGTGTCCAACCTTGTGGCTTCCCTGGGCCACATTGGAAGAAGAATTGTCTTGGGCCACACGTAAACTACACTCACACCAACGATGATAGCTGATGCTCAAAAAAAAAGAAAATCGCAATACAAATCTCATAATGTTTGAAGAATTTGTGTTGGGCTGCATTCAAAGCCCTCCTGGGCTACAGGTTGGATGTGCCTGCTCTAGGTGATTCTGGGGCTTGGAAAAGCTATGGCTCCTGATAGTTTAGAAATCCACGGTAGAGTACACAGAGAGGAATTTTGGAAAACAACAATTTCAGAAATACTTTTTGAATGAACTAATGGGACTTAATCATGTTTCACTGTCAATGATCTAAATTTAAATCAAGGACTCTCTGAAGAACATAAAATAACATGTTGTAATATATGTCATTCTATACAAAACCATTAGTTATATTACTTGCTGAATTTCAAAATGATTACACGTGAAATGTTACTATTTTTAAGACAGAAACTCTACAGAAATATTAATTACCACCCTTGATGAAAGTCTTAGTCAAAACAATCTTCATGTTGATAGCTGGGGAGAAATACCTATTTTTCACAATTGCTGAAAGGTATGCTTACTATTATTAAAATAAAGTGAATGTGCTAAATATTCATTTTTTATATTATTGACTAAAAATTATTTCAGGGGGTTGAACCTTACCTAACTACATATTATACTATTGAATGCTTTTTAAAAATTCGAGGGAATATCATTAGTTCATAAATAATAGTCAATATAAAAATTAGTGACACATGTATGCACTCAGCATCCCCAGAATTTTGTACTTAGTTTGTCACACAAATTGTGAATCTGAGTAGATACCCTAACCACCAACCTTGGCAAGATGTTTATCCTTAGGGGAAATTAAACAGCACTTTAGTGAAAAAGAAAGAAAACTCGGACCCTAGGCAGCAGTTGGTCATTCTAAGGTTTGGATTAAAGTCAGTGTATTCATAGGTTCACTTTTAACATTGGTAGTATGTTTAAGATTAGAAGTAAGTTTTCATGGCTTATGTGGTATGTTTCTGCCTCTGGATTTTCATCACATACATAGGCCTATCTCTCTTTGGGTGGCTTCGTCATTCATTATAGGGGAAATAAAAACTTCACAGCAAATACGGGCCATGTAATGATTATATCTAGTTCTTAGTATTCGTCTCTTCATTGAAAAGGGGGAATTATCGGCAAAAAGCAAATGTGTTTAGAAGAAAGCATGTGAGAACTTTTGTGGTTTTCGGTTTACAAGGTGGTAGCACTGTGCCAAAAACACTGTTCTCGAACACGGTGCATTCATACCGCCATGAGGCTTGCATGAACAACTACAAGAAAGATGTCTTTCTCTTCTTCTTCCTAAGAAGAGTTCCAAGAATGGGAAATTCAGTCTCATACTTATTTCTGAAATGACACAGTCTTCTGGTAATAGAAAATGTTGAGCACGTGGAGAGCTGTGCTTGAACATGCCTGTGTGGTCAGATGGCATGCTGCACCACAGCACGCATGACTCCAGGTCCGTACCAGCTCGGGACACGTGCTTCAGCCGGCCCGGTGCAACGTATCAGTGTATGGACATGGAGCTACGCTTTGGAGCTGGAGCAAGTTATAATAGATGCTGCAGGAGCTTCCGAGCCTAGACACCGTGGAGATTTTCTGGGCTATTTCATTAACAAATTCTGTCTCTGCGGCCTGCATTTCGCCACTTACTTATTAGACAGACAATAGGAAATAACTGCTTTCTTTGTGGAGTCGTAAATAATACGGGAGCAGGATATTAAATGCACTGAGATGTGAAGAAGAGCTAAAACTTGGGGGTTTTAGAATTTTATGACGCAGGCCTTTTATTTATTTATTTATTTCAGGAGTACAGGTAAAGGAGACAGGGATATTTGAGTGGTTCACCTGAACCATTACCTAGTCAACATTGCAGTTGGCGAAATGCGACTGTGTTAAACTCAGAACTTCTATTTTTTTCTGGAATTCCACTTGCTGAAGAGTTTTTATAAAGGAAAGAAAAAACCAAGAACAAAATAGAACAAAACAACAAGACCCCATCTCTTCGCTGTATCTATATAGTCCAGCTTCAAGTGATAGGAAATCTTAAACGATTGCAAAGGGGGTTTCGTGCCCGTGCTTCTCATCATCACTGCATGTCCGCTGTAGAGGTGCGGGGAGGGCACCAACTCCTCTGGTCAGACGTAGCTTTGTCTCCTTCACTGGGCTCGTTCCAGGCGGTACCGAGCCGAGCTGATGCCGTTCTAGCCGCGATCAGCACCAGACTCTGTTCGGTTCGTCGTCTCAGGCCTTAGCCAGATTTTACCATTATTTTTAACAGTGGACAAAAACTCAACTGAAGGGAAAATTATAGAATTAAGGTGTCAAGGGATGTAGGCACTGTCTTCTTTATCAGGGTGATAGCGTCCCTGTAATTTGATTCAGGTGCTGTTGTCAGGGGTTACTGGTTACAGAAACGTGCCTTAGGGATGTTGTTGCCTCATAGAGACTCCTGTCTGAGTGGTTCAGAGGAGTGTGGGGTGGGAGAAGATGGCCGTGAAGCCAGGGACATCTAGAACGAATTTTATCCTTGACCAATTGTCAGCCGTGCCAATGACCAATTACCTAACTTCCCTGAAACTTAATTTCTTCACATGGATAAAAAAAAGTAAAGGTTTCTCGTTTACAAATTACCTGGAAGACATTTATCTGTACTCCTCTCTGAGACATCATTAAACTGAGCAAAATAATTTTAAAATATGTGCACCAACAAGGAAAAGGAGAATAGGAGAGCAGGTGGCAACCAATGAATGGTTATCGTGAGTTTTTATGGACCGTGTCAGTGACTCAGTGGGTCAGGTCAGCTCAGACTTCAGTGTCTTCCCAAGGGCACACCAGCAGAACACACGGCGATGTGTGCTGGAGGAAGGCATGAAGGCTCAAGAGGTGGATGTTATTTTGGAAGACGTGGGTGGGGGGAATAAGTGAAAGGTCTTTATAGGGTCTAGAGAGACCTCCATCCAGTGATTCACTCTGTGCATCCAAGCGGCTGCTCTTCCTGACCCGGCAAAAGGTGAGCCGTGCGTTCCCATGGAATGCAACTGGAAACCCTTTGCAGAGCGGGAGGGTTGGTGCCACAGAGAATAGAGGGGAGGCACCATGTTGAAAGTCAGGGTGTTTACGGAAGGTCAACATACTATTTTATATGTAACTGCATACGTCCCTAGAAGAAAAGCAAAGTACCATTTGTAAAAATAAGAGTGTTTCTCTAGGGAGTAAAGTAAGATATGAAATATTTGTCCATTTAATGAATGAATTAAATTCTTAAACAACTTATTATGTGTCATGCTCCATACGTCACACATATGTAATCCTCAGTAGAACCATGTGAAGTTGGTCTCTAACCTTCAGATTCACTGAGCCCCTCAAATTCAGTCTCTGATTTTGTCAGTCTCTAGCTTAAAACTGTTCGATCACAGCCCTTGAAAAACAGAAATCCAGACGTGCTTATTTTGGCCGACAAGAAAGACTCCTCACTGTCCACACAGCAGCCATGGAAGCATTTCCCTGCAAAATCCTCTCATACATATTTGCCTTTACACATGCTAACCAGTCTGCATTGCATGCTTTACATGTTTGTGTACTTGAAGGATTTCTACTACTTCTTCAAATCTTACTTTAATTGTGATTTTTTTCTGTGACTTCTTTCCTGATTTTCCCAAGAGGAACAGTTGGGCACTTTGTGTCCATGTTTGCACACAGAACATCTCTATTATAATGCAAGGAGAGGGTGAGAGAGAGAGAGAGAGAGAGAGAGGAGAGAGACAGAATAACACTAACAACACAGTGTTAATTTTAGGATTGAGAACAGCTTCAAAATGTATAAATAAAGAACACATGATCTTTCAGAAACTAAGTTGCTTGTATTAACCTAAAATTTTAAAAATTACATATCTTTTGTAATATCAACAAATAAAACTTGTAGTTACCTTTCAGTTAGTAGCACACCTTAAATTATTAACAGTTCCCATGGACAATGAAGAACTATTTAACTTGATTTGTCCTCCATTATGTTTTTCTTTAGAAGAAAAAGAAATTATAATACCTAATTGACACCTGTCAACTATTATTTGCAAAAAGCTCACATCAGTACCTAGCTGAAAATACGCAGGATTACACGATCAGAGGATTGAGTTTGTTTCTGTGTCTTTATTTCTCACTCTAACATTACTAGTAAATATAATTTTTTTGAATGATTAAAGAAAAGCTAATGTGTATTATAGAAAGTTACAATGTACAGAGGGTGCCAAAAATGTACACATTTTAAGAAAGGAAAAAACTGTATTAGAATTGTAATACTCAGTATATACGGATAACAAAAGATGAATACAAGTCACGTCTGACTTCTGCAATGACAAGAGATGCTCACAGTGGTTCCCATTGGCCTCCAGGCACGACTGATTACGGCGAACTACTGCTTGAGCAGCACTGACCAAAGCGTCCATTTGTATCACTGCATGTGCATTTCAATTTCTTCTGAAAGGACCACCAGTGTAGCCAGTTTTCTATGGTACACTGCGTCCTTTAAGGTCCCCCACAGGTAGAAGTCAAGGGGTGTTAAGTCCGAGGGACATGGGGGAAACTCAGAGAATGTTCTCGAATTTCAAATGCCACTTCAGAATGGTCTTGTGCTCCTCCAATGACACCTGTACTTTCACCATTTTCTTTGACTGTCCTGCCTGTCCCCTGGTGACGCTAGCATTCATGTGATGAATGCCATCTTTAGAGCAAATGTCATACTACACATTGCCACCGTAATTCAGTTCGACTTCGAAAAGTAATGCCTAGATAATGTCTCTTAAAATGTGTGTACATTTTTTTGGCACCCCTGCTATATTGCTGTTCATATTTTGTTTGGGCAGTGGGTATCTTAAGCTCATTGTGCTGTCACTTTCACAGCGTGCACATTTTTTCCCTCTTTTTATTAAGGTTCCTGTTAAGTAGAGCATACAGGCGTATGCCACATCCTCTTGTTAGGGAAACTATGCTCTTTGGGAATTTTTGCTGACATATTCATTATTCTTGATGGAAATCTCAACAGGCTGAGTGGTCTCTTGATGAGAATGCATATTTTAAAGATCTTTTGAAGGACTTTGTAGATAATTATTCAAGTGGCCTTTGTTATAAAAAAGAGAGAGAACAATGTAAATATTTTAAGTATTTGCCGTAATTTTTCATTGTCATTATAGAGGCAATTGGGACAGAATGGAACATTTTAATTTGAGGAAGACTTTAGAATGAGTTCATTTTAATGAGAGCCATGACAAATATTTACTGAACACCTACAATATTACAGTAAGTATCCTGAATGGCTGATCTCCTCATAGTCTCAGTACACTAAGTGACAGGTAATGCTTTTACCCACATTTTTTTGGATGAGTAAACATATAGAATTGTGAAGTATTTGCCAAGTTCATTCCGCTAGAGAGCGATTTTGTAGAGGGTATTCGGAAAGGCTATTTGATTCTGTTGCAGATAATTAAAAATTGGCATTCCTAGCTATGACAAAGATTCTCCATATGTCCAGCCTCAGAGAATTACTTAAACTCCGATTTTCCCTGGTGCTGTCCACTGCCTAACTCATTCAGCGACAGCTCTAGCTTAATGGTGAATGGACAGGAACGAAGAAGCATTATCATCACTGGAATTACAGGGAAGAAAACTCTCTAAAATGAAAAGATATTGATAATAATAAGGATAATAACCATAGAAACATGGAGTAAATGGTGGTATGGATGGATAAATGGATAGGTGGATGTTGCTACCAACTGTTTTGAAAAGATTAGAAGGAGTTTTTTTGTTTTTTTTTGTTTTGTTTTGTTTTGTTTTTTTATCTAAGGCTTCCAGCTCTGACAACATTACCTTATCTGGAAGCTTCTGATCTGACACGGGGCAGTTAAAGGCATTCTGAGGGTATTTTCCCTTGCAGAAATTGGAAAATGCGACTTTACTTATGGTAGTTCGTTGATCCTTTTGGAACTTTCCTAACCAGCTCTGCACCTGTGGGCCTGCTTGCTTACATGTTTCTGTTTTTCTTTGTGATCACATGAAAATTTCAGTAGGCTTGTTTATCTGGTTCGGCAGACTGCTGGATTGATGCATAAATACACAGAGATGCTCATGGAATAGAACTTTCGCTTTTATTACTGCTGAATAGGAAAATGATCTTAAGTGGATTGATAAAGGTAGTTGTTCTTCCTATTATCCTAACAAATACAGTATTTCTGTTGTGTCTGTATCGAAATACTCATGAGAAATAAATAGGTAGTAGATGACCTGTTTCATTATTAACATTAAAGACTTTTGGGGAGAGAAAGCATTCATTGTTAAAGTGTTTCCTAGTGAGTAGAAAATATTACCAGAAGTTTAAAAGTCCATTGTAATAGTATTCAACCTAGGAAGCAGAGCTGTAGTTGATTTAATTCAAACCACATTTTCTGTTCCTTCCGTTGTTTCTTTTAGTAGGAATTACAGCATGATGACAGGTAAGAAGATGTCTTGAAGTAGCAGAAGTTGGGTCTTTGTTGAATGCCATAGGCTGCCTTTTTGGTGGCTTCCAAATTGCTTCTAGGTCTGTCCTTGCTGGTGGAGTGCCCAAGCTTTGTTGTTCTTTAGAAAACTCTGCTCAAGGTGTCTACAGGGAATTTTTTTTTCTTTTGGTAAATTTAAAGAACTCTGTCCTTTTTTGAAACATGCAATATTTTTAGAATCCTGTGATATTGTACTATAAGACACAGGCCAACAGTTTACACCTCTCTGTCTGAGAAGTTGAATAGTAAGAATCCCTGGGAATTTAAACCTGTATTTTAAGCCTCTTTAAGGACACATTTTTTGTTTTTTTGTTTTTTTGTTTGTATAAAAACAAAAAGCCATAGACTGATCTTCTGCTCACTTCAGAAAGAGCCCTGCTCTAGGGTAAAAAGAAATGAACAAATGCAGGTAGAAAGAAAACTGTTCAGATTGAAGGAATTTTCCTATTTTTTTAATTACTTTTGTGGAGGCAGATTGTGAATAATGTGGGACACGTGTTTATTTATTTTCCAAATGCATTTTTTATTTGATGGTTTAAGGTCAAGCAAAGAAGAGCAAAGACCCTATGGACCTCTTCTCTTTCTCTAACTCCTGGTTTAAAAGGCTAATTAGTAAAATGGATAATTTATAGACACTAAGGGTGAATAAATGCATCATCAATTTAGTACTTAGTAATTCTTTGGCCTTGCATATATTTTATTCTGATTATCCCACAGTACCATAAAGAAAAAATTATAAATCCCGTTTTATGCTTAGGAAAACAGACTTTAGAGGCTGGACTGGTCATTTATCCAGCAAATATGTGTCAGGGCTGGGATGAGCAATGGGTCTATAAACAACATAAAGAATGCCCGAGTAATTACAAATCCGTTGTCTGTATACATTACAAGGCAAACCAGTACGTAATTATAGCCAGTCAGCAAGATACATGTTATGTGGCTTGAAATTCATCATCATCTCTATGTAGAATACAAGCAGAGAAATCAACACTAAATATGAAAAAATAATGAAATGTTATTAGTAAAAAGTTGAGCGTGTAAAAAATTGCATCTGCATGAATTAAGCCACAGAGCTCTTTCTGGGCGGCAATACCTCCATCATCACCACTGACACTTTTAATGGAAAACAGACACACACACACACACACCATCTATGGAGAATACGAAAAGGACAATTACTGAAAGACATATTGAAGCAAATGATCAATTTACCAATTGATTAAAGCTTAATCTGATGTAAATTGCTTTGTAAAGGGGAGAAACACCTCTATTCGTATTATTTGTTTCGGGTCCAAGTAAGCTTGAAAGAATTAAACTTTGCTCAGCATTTCATTAGGGATTCCACAGCTTCCTGCCCCTCCTGCCCCTCCCCCACCACATACCAGCTTGACTTTGGCTCACGAAAGTGGGCTCTGAGCAGTCCCAGAATTTTCACACTCACAGCAAACACTGAGTTACCGGTTATCATACTTGAATCTGAAAAACCCTGGTTACACATTGCATGGGGCCGCTTCTTGGGGTCTCTAGGAGTTGAAACCTCTGCAGGGTCTTTTAGGGTGACACAACGAAACCAAAAAACATTGGAAACCGGTGGCTCTTAAATTTTCTGCAGCCAAGTGGAAGACAGAAGTAGAATGACACCTGACATTGTCTACCAGAACAGACCTCAGTATTAATTACTCAGGTAGACACGGAAAATCACACATTTATTGTCTATGGGGTATTTGACACGTCCTGCTTAGGGCAGAGTCTCTGAAGCCCCCAGATATGAGTCACCCTGACTCTGATAATGTCCCCTAGATCACCGTACTGTAAATTTCATGGTCTTAAACCATTGCTGCAAATGTGGGGAAAGACAAGCAGTGGCACATCGCGTGCCTTTTGGTTTTTCTGGTTTTTTTGTTTTTTTTTTTTAAATACTCAATAGTTTTAGACTTGGTGGCCAGCTTCAGCTTGGGAATGAGTAGATCACTAAGATCCATTGATGGTATACATTTCGGAGTGCATAAATCTTTAAATTGGAGGAAAATGCATGCAATAAACTGTGGGTCTTTGGTATCTCATAGCTGTTTATTTTATATTGAACCAATGGCTTTTGTATATTTGTTTTATATATTTATACACAGGTATTGTGTTTAATTCTGAAAGTATTTCTAGACAAACAGTCAATAAGATATCATTTTGATACTTTAAATGGCAATGACTATATTTAGTATAATATTTCTAATTCCTCTTTCCCTTACATGTTCACATAAATTACTTGTCAGGTAAGTTATTAGGTAAAATTTAAAACTGTACCTATATTTACCTTAAAAATTAGATAATTATTACCATTTTAGGTATTTTGGGTAAATACACAAATTTGAACTGAAATTTAGGTGAATTTCCAAGGCTAAATGATCTCATCAGTGATTGCCTAGAGATTACATTTTAATAATGAATGAATAAAACTTCCATTTTCTTGCAAAATAATAGTGCTTCGGTTTTCTTACCGGAAGGTACATGTGGGTCACCTAAGACTCCACAATTTGGGAGCTGTGACAATAAGTTTACAGTCCTTATCTCTGTAATGTACTACTAAACTGGAAAACAAAGGGATTCCTCAATCGAAACGAATTGTTTTTTTCTCCAGACCTTCTGAGGACTCCTACACCTTATTTTCGACAAGTTTTCACTGCTCTCCAGAGGCATTTGTTATCGCTGATAGCCTGTTCTCATTTGTAGCTGACTGAGAAAACATCAAATATTGGCGAAGAGCAACCGAGGGACTTTCTTTTTAAGGGATCCCTTTGCCGCATGAATTTCATGATGGTCTCTTCCTAAGTCACTGGGAGAAAAAGAATCTTAGAAACTGTAACAGATGCCATCTGACCCTCCGTATTTCAGAATCATTACAGAGAGAGACAATGCTGACACATACTCTTAGGTGAGACTCCTTTCCCTGGAAATAAAAATCGAACTACTAGGTAGGAGAAAGGGACGTTCTCAGGACAGCTCCAGTTTAAAAAATAGAACAGGGATATGTTTACTCTCTCTTGGTGCTACATCCTTGCACTTCGCAGTGGCAGCCATTGTGACCCGTTTTTTACTTTGGATGTTATAAGAAGGGAGACGGAGCTCAAAATATTGTTACTTGACTGTTTGGAGAGAACTACCTAGGTTGCTGATGAGCAATTTGTTTGACTGCTAAGTGATCGTAGCATAGATGAACTTTGGATGTCTCAGAGGTGGAGAAAATGGAGTATGGGAATTGTCATGCTTCCAAGTTTTATATAGCAGTGTGTGTGTGGATGTGTGGGCGCTTCCCTTAGGGGACCTTTGCAGGAGTGCCTGCTAGGTCTGGTAAAGTTCTGGAGGGATGACGTGGTAGCAAATGTTGGGATCTTAACCGTATTTGGCATTAGATTCCTAAAGCTTTCCTCAGCATGTTGGAAATTAGGTGGGTTCAACAAGACCTGAAAAATTAATAAGGCTTAGGACTGCCGAATCAATAGTGGATGAGATGAGGAAGACCCACTGGAGAAGTCATCTGGCCACCTGGTGATCACAGAGTGAGAAAGTGCCGTGGGGTGTGAGCAGATCTCGGGACCAGTGAGATTTCCGGGCAGTCTTAAGCCGAGGAGAGTGTGTGGCACTCACCCAGGTCTGGGCAGGTTCGTCAGCAAAAGTGGGCAGACCAGTACATGGAACTGAATCTGCTCATATCCTCTCCTGGAATAGTTTGGGAGAAACAGTAAGTGACAGTTTTTTCTAGAACTGTCCAGAATTCTGGCCCCTACTTGAACCCTCTAAGACTGTTAGTCTTTTACTTCTTGAGTGATACGTGTGTGCTCGATGCCATGAGCTTATCCCATGTTTCCAATCAACTACTCTCTGTGCCTATTTTTCTTAAGTGCTTTTCACTTAGCTCCTACGAACAATGTTTAATGCTTATGTGAGCTTTCTCAAACCCAAAGAACCCAGCAGGTATCACACGGGTCCTGCTGATATTTGTGTATCACAGCTTCTATTATTGTCATATTTATTATAGCTGCAGAACTTGGATGGTCTAGCATCAGGCTAAGAAATATATCCATTGCAAACTGTTGAAAATTGACGATGATGAAATCATTAGGCAACATTTTCAAAGGAGAGTTTTTGTAGATGCATCAAAATTTCACACAGCTGGAAAGACTAGGCATACCCTGAAACACCAGGAAGGAAAGTATTTTTAAAAATGCACGAAACATCAACAATTGGTTTATGTAGCGCCAGTGGGGGAAATGTGGAATTAATATTTGTTTATTCCAGAAATTTAAATATACCCATGGTTGATAAAGTCAGAATACATTATTACCAAAGAAAACTAAAAGTATTGCCAGTTGTTGAAATTTGAACGGTAAAACCGTATTCCTCTTCATCTGCCTTAATGCATCTTACAAGAGGTGGAAATCCAGGTGCTTCTGGTTCCATACCCTTTTCTTTGCACCTATTAAAATTTCAATTTTGCTTCAAGAGAAAGAAAAATGATTCCACTTCTAGGATTATTGAGCTAGCTAGGTGATGCAGAGGCAATTTTCAGATTTACATTCTTATCCCTGCCTCTGTAAGCTCAATTATTTTAACAAGGTCTTTCCAATTTCCTCTAATGTTTTTCATAACTACCTCGAGTTTACATTTAAATCAACATTTTTGAAAACAACTTATTTCTTCTAGACTTTGAAGCATTCAGCATCGTACTTATATGACGTTCTTGTTTCTATGTGTGAAGTTTGGTATAAAGATTTCAGGATTGTCCTTTTCCTCCCAAGGGGTTATTAAGGTACTGCCGAAGTCATTCATGTAAATTTAGGTTTACATTTAACAAGATATGTTCAAATCGTGTAGACTTATTGGCTATTTATTCCGGTTACAGTGAAGAAGAACTAACCAAACTTTAAAAAGGTAAAGCTTCAGATGTATCAGATAAACAAGTCTTAGAGATAATTCAGTCCTCACTTTACAACACACTGCTTATAGTTAACAATACTGTATTGTACACTTAAAAGTTTGTCACAAGAGTAAATCTCATGCTAAGTGCACTTGCCAAAATTAAAATTTAAAAATGCCTATGTGAAAGCATTTCATTTGGCAAAGAAATGGTATAGCTTTGTATTACACTGAATCATTGTGCTTGATATCCAGGATTTTAAAAACCATTAGATCGTGACATGCTAATTGCAAATTATTTTTGTATATCATTTTGTATATCATTATTTTTGTATATTCAATGTTTTATTGAACAGAAATATTATACAGGGTCTGGCACAAGTAACGCCCGGACTCGGGTTATGATTTAATCGTACATGCTTATGGCTACGCAAATAATGCCCCCCTTTTATGAGCTGGTAATCTATACCAAATCTTTTATTACAAACTCATAAGCATGTATGGTTATGAGTTTGTAATAAATCATAACTCAAATCCAGGTGTTACTTCTGCCAGATGCTATATATCTCAAACTTCTACCATAAACTCTTAGGAATATTTTATACTAATCTACTTTATGATGAATGGTAACTGTTCTGAGGAAAATAAAATCATCAAAACATGACATCAAATGGTCTAAAAGATGCATCAACTGTAAATTAGATTTGTATTAATATTTTATTAACCTTGAAAATGTTTCAGCCACAATGAGTGTGTGTGTGTGTGTGTGTGTGTGTGTGTGATACATATCTAGCATAGCAAGTTTGTGTACTTACTTGTAATTACATTCTCCTCTTAAAAAAGGAAAGCCTATGCCTTTTTTCTGCATTCAGCTGTGCATAGTGTGAATTGTGTATCTTTTACTGAAAACATGTCACTCCAATTAAAAATACCTTTTACAATATTTGGTTCTAATATGACGTACAAGTTGCAAGTTCTCAAAGCTTTAAAGATAGGTTTAGAGTACTGCAAAATGAGACAGATCAGTTTTCATTTTTAAACTTGACCCTGATTTGATTTGTGTGAATCTAGGATTTGGTTGAGATTATAGTACATGGCTCCAGACATAAAACTGTCTTTGGAGATTATTGCTACTGTGCGTGTGTAATTAAGTGTACTCATTATTGTTTCTATAGCTGTAAGAACCCGCAGTTTAATGGGAAGAATATGAAGCCAGTGGTCTCAGATCAATCAGTTGCAGAGAGTTCTGAGATGCTCCAACCATTAGTTTTGTGAAAAACTTTTAAGAAATGCAATCTTCTTGCAGTCAGCATTAGATGGATAAAGGAGTAAAAGCTACGCCATATTGATTAAACAAGCCATCGTTAAGCACCTGCTGTGTACCTGCCACTGTGTACCCTAAGGTATGAGAGCTGTCATGAGCGATACCAGTGTTATGGAATGTTAGATTTGTAATGAACCTCAGAGAAAATTTTGGTCCAATTTTTCCACTTCATTGTTGAGACCTAGAAAATGTGAGTGACTTAAGTTCTCACATCTAAAATTAGCATCTGCACTAGAATTAGAACGCACAAGAAAAAACACAATTAAAATGAGTGAACCTAAGAGCTCAGAGTAGGTGTTGAGTTGACTAAAGATAGTGAAGTGTAACTGCACAAATTTCATAGTGATGCCAGAGGAAGCAAAGTCAAGGAATGACTCAATATAAAAGTTGATTTTATTGTTATATATAGATCATAATCCTTATCTTTTTCAGAAATAATATCAATTACTTTCGCTGATTTCTAAATGAATGATGACAAATTCTCTGTTGATTAAGGTCATTCATAGTGACCAACCACATGCTGGATTAATAATTTTATAATACCTTAAATTTAATCATGGTATCAACACAACTCATGTATCTATTTGCTTGAATGGCAATGCTGACTGCTCAATGGCTTTGAAAATACCTTGAACTAACTCCCTGGTAGTCTCAACCCAGGACTTGAGCACCAGATGAAAGCTGACGAGAGCATTCTCCCATCATTGGTGTAGGTAACATTTTTAGTGCTTCAGGACTCTTTTATACCTCCCATCATGAAGAGCAGGAAGACACTTTTTATCAATCGGAACAAATAAAATCCATAGTCAATACTCTGACATAGCAGATCCAAAAGATAGCTTTCAACAAATTGGCATTTTTTGAGACAAATGTCTTAAAATTCAAAAACAAACAGGTCATCACTGCTGTATCTCATAGCAGTCTAGAAATTAAATAAGCTAGCTTTATGTCAACATACGTAGCCTCAAATTTTGTAAAGATTGTATTTTTTATTATTTTCCAATAATTGAGAGACAACTTTATGCTATTGTTCAGTAGATTATCTTAGATTTCCTTTCATCTGCTATTTTTCAGCCTTCTCCTTCCCCATAGCACTGACACAGGGACGCAGAAAGCATTTAGTTGTGTATTTCGTGAGCCATGATTCCCTTCCATTAAACTAGTTACTACAGATGATTCTGATGCTTTTTTTCCTGAGTGAACCCTAACGTTGCTGTTCAGTCTTTTTCGTATTTCTTACAGGGCTCTAAATATAATCTCAGGCTTTCCTCCAAAATCACCACGGAGTAACCAAGGAATAGCTATAGCGATATTTTTGTTTTTGAAGTAGAATAGTAGTACACTGTACCAAATTATACTTTTCTTAAACAAAAAAAAAATCTAAGCCAAAAGCAGAACACAGACCTTATAGTCGCTGTTTTGTTCCATATACTGCATGTATTACAATGGAATTTCTTAGTAACATCAAGTGCAAGTTCTGGGCATTTAAACTTCTTCGTAAGGTGGATAAGCCTTTCAAAATATTGACCAAGAAATAGAAGGAGAATGGAATATAGATGCAAATTCTTTCTCTCCTTTAAAGGTAGGCCACAATAAATAACACCATTTATTGTGTTAATTCAGCTGAAGCGCACCATCTTTTATATGTTCTTCCTGATTTAAGCCATGGAAACAGCAAAGTTGTTTTGGAATCATTTAAAAACATACTTTAGATAACTATATTGTCAACTCAATACTTTAAATATGTCATTATATTTTTTTATTCCATGACATGAACACGCTTGCACTTTATTTAATGGAGAAGTCATTTAATCAATATTATACATCATGCTTCCATCTCTATATGCTAATTAGCATCATACTATGTTTTAAACAATGAAGTATTTTTGTAACATACAAATTTCAGTTGGTCAACATGTACAAGGTCCTGACACCAATTCCAATGTATGGAGAGGGAGGTTTTCCCCACACATACAAGCAGTGCTCCAGGTGCTAGCGAGGTGTCACACAATTCAGCTGAATCCCCTGCTGGCTTCCCTGGGAGGCATCACGTTTCACAGGTTAAGGGCTCAGTCCTACAAGACTACCCCTCCCCCTGAGGTCTAATGCCAGTTGCAAGTTCAGGTTGTTTGTTACCTGTACTTCTCATCGACTGGCTGTCAATCAGAGGTTTCCATGACATTCCCTTGGGTCATAGTAATTTGTTTATAGCTGCTCACAGGACTCGGAGAAACATTTAACTTACTAGACTGTCTGTTTATTTTGATGGGCTAGCGCAGGAATAGCCAGATGGAAGAAATGCATAGGCAGGGATGTCCAATCTTTTGGCTTCCTTGGGCCACATTGGAAGAAGGATTGTCCTGGGTCACACATAAAACACACTAACAGTAATGATAGCTGATGAGCTTAAAAAAAAAAGAAAGAGGTCCCTTCCCCAAATTGCATGTTCCAAGAAAGTTAACGATTTTGTGTTGGGCCGCATTCCAAGCCATCCTGGGCCTCGTGTGGCCTGTGGGTCGCAGGTTGGACGAGCCTGGCCTAAGGCAGTGCATGGGGAGAGGTCGGAGAGTTTCCATGGCCACTCTCCTCGAATCCCCAGTGTTCACCCACCTGGAAGCTCTCTGTACCCACCCTCCTTCCTTGCAGAGGTGTGGCCGATTAAATCATTGACCATGGGCCATTGAACTCAACCTTGACGGTCAGGGGTGTGGGACCTAGAGTTCCAACCTTCTCATCACAGGCTGGGCTCTACAGGCCACCTGCCCTCATCCTTAGCTGCTTTCCAGTCACCTCATTAACATAACAAAAGATATCTTTGTCCCTCCTAATACTTAGGGAATTCCAAGGGTTTGGGGAACTGAGAGCCAGAACAGCGACCAAATGTGGATGAGAAATACATTTGATCCTCTGAATGATTAAACATGTCTACTCTTCCTATAAATCACGGCATTGCAGCATTAAATACTTTAAATGCATTTACTAGTTTAGGCTATGCAAATACTAAAGTACAAAAATCTTCTTTTTTAAATTTTAACAAGAAATATGCTGAAATAAAAATTCATTGAGTCAGCCCGTCCCACCTCAAGCTGCGTCGTCAGTTGGTAGCACTGGTACAATGACGAACATTGAATAATTTTAGAACTGAGGTTCATGCCAGGCCCTGGAGGTCCACAGACGCTGAGCAGCTGACACGCGTGTACCATAGGAAGGTGAGTGTGAGAATGGATCACGTGGCAGTGCAAGGGGATTACCAAGGCAAGAATGGTCCTGTCTGCAGAGGGGAACTAAGGATAGATGCAAAGGAAGTGTCCCTTTCGGAAGATGGCACTGCCAGGCCTTCACGATCGGAAAGCTCGCCCAGGGCCCAGCAGGTGTGAGCCTGGAAGTGGGGGCATTTGGTGTGTCTGTGCTGTGTGTAGGAGGCTCCAGCCCAGGCAAAGCCACGGCGGCGGCAAATTAAGAAAGCACCTGTCCTTGGACGAAAGGGCTTCCACTTCATCCTGGCGAAGACAGGGCCTCCCCAAGGAAATTTAAGTCAAGAAGCATGGAGAACAAGGTGACCGCACTTTGGAGCACTGACTGAAGTGGATTGAAATGGAAGCAGGAAAGCCAACCTAGAGGTTATTGTAACGGCTTAGAAAGGAAGACCTGAGGGAGAGGACTGCCGTAAAAGGGAAGGACGAGTCTAGAAAGTGGGAGCCAGGGGCAGAGTGACTACCAGAAAACGGGCATCGGAGGGAGGCGGTGCTGGCTCAGTCTCCAACCTGGTCGGTAGATGCCGAGGTAGCGAATGCGAGAGCCGCACGTTTGTGCGTGTGGGGATGTGCTAAGGCGAGAGGATCTGCGCCGAAATTTGGCATCTGTGACACCGTCCTTCATGAGTGGCTAAGGATCTGCTCCGTGGGCCTCTGAGAGTGCCCGATCCACAGTGCCTCCCTAGCGTTAAGTGCTGTCATTCTCATGCATGCTTTCATGCAGTCACTAGTTAGTTCACTCCAGAGATGATTTTCGTTTTCCTCGGTGTCATTAAGAACCACAGCCCAGTTTTTCACTGTTTGGATTTAGCAGGGAATCCTAAGAAATACACCAACAATTACAGTACCTTGTGGTAAGTACAGGTGTACCACGCTGGAGAAGGGTAGCTTATTGATGGGCATCTGCGCGCTTACTAAGACAAACATTTAAATAACTGCTGCATACTTGTATTTCTGGCTATAGTTTTCCCGTGTACATCTTTGGATCCTTTCCTTTTTAGAAAATTAATGGTTTTAAACATAATTTGTCTAAGGTCTTTATTTTGTGATATTAATATGCTATGTTTATTGAAAAACTTATCGTTCACTTTATATTTGAATACTGTGTGGTTTTATTTTATTATTAAAACTATAACTATACACACACACACACACACACTCTATGTTTATTGTTAAATTTATTGGGATGACATTGGTTAGTAAAAATTACATAGGTTCCAGGTGTACAGTCCTACAGCACGTCTGTGTTGCGTTATGTGCTCACCACCTGGAGTCAGTTCTCCTTCCATCACCGTATGTGACGCCCCCTCCCTCCTCTCCCACCCCCTCCCCCCTTGCCCTCAGGGAACCACTAAACTACTGACTGTGCCCGTGAGTTTTTGTTTCTTTGTTGTTTTCAGTTTCATATCCCGCATATTAGGGAAGTCCTATGGGTCTCAGTTTTTTCCGTCTGGCTTATTTCTTTTAGGATGATAATCTCGAGGTCCGTCCATGTTGTCGCAAATAACATCATTTTATCTTCTTACGGCCGAGGAATATTCCACTGAGTAGATGTACCACAGTTGTTTCCCTGACTTGGCCTATCGCTGCTAGGAGCATTGGAGTACATACAGGGTCCAGCAGAAGTAATGTCCATAGTAGAAATGGACATGTTGTCTAGTAACCTTTGTGTTCCAGGTTTTATAAATGTGTGTTCACTAAAAAGGGGCGTTATTTGTGCCAGACCCTTTGCAAACTAAGGTTTGCAAAATCGGGTGTACATACCCAGAATGGGGGATTGCTGGGTCCTATGGTGACTCTACTCGTTATTTTTTGAGGAACCTCCATGCTGGCATCCGTAGTGACTGCATACACTTTAAATTAAAAAATATTTCAGGTCGAGATGGAGATTACATATATGAACGTACGTCGCATTGTGTCTAGCAGACAGTATGCTCATCGGCACTTGTTTTCTTTCATTTTTTTACTTTTCTTTATAGTCCCTTTCATCACCTGCACTGCCTGATGTGCTCGTTATGCCCAGCACAGTAACCTTTGTGTTCCAGGTTTTATAAATGTTTTATAAACGCTTCATACGTCGTTAGAGGAGATAAGTTCCAAAATTCCTATGATAAATACGATAAAACATTGGAGGCAATACGTGGTTCTGCAGCGCAGAGAAGACAGGTAGGGCAGACAGGTAGAATGTATCAGGTTGTGTGGGGGTTTGTTGTGCTTTCATCTGAAACTTAATTTTTTTTCTTCATAGTTAACATTTTTTCATTAGACACTGCGAGTTGCCCATCATTTCAATCGGGAGAATAATATGGACACACAATTTTAAATTTTTAACATTCTTTGGCATCAGTGAGAACGGACTAGGAAGGAGAAATGCTGAACATATTACTACGGTCACTTCCGTGCCGGACGGAGTTATTAAACTCTGCTTTACTCGTGGGTGGTGTGGGTGCCGTGCCTGTGTGTGATGCATTAAAAACTCACGTTGAACGTATGTCTTTTGTAGGGTGGCATGGGGGTGTCTTAGGGAAAGATGCAGAACTTCTATAGAAAGTGTATTGAACTCGGACATTTTAACAACTATCTGTGTTGATAAAGAAATGATTATTGAGTATTGAGAGCAGGCCTTCTGCTGATCAGGAATGGGCAGATGGAAATCATTTCTCTCCTCCAAAAGCCAGTACTCCCATCTAACAACGATCTTTTTTTTTCTCATTAGTATCAGTGCTGTCAACAGGTAATTACTAGTAACATGAAAAAGAAAGTGTAAGATGGGTTAAAGTAGATGCAGTCACGGCGGTGTATGCTGTAAAATTTGAAAACATACCAGGATTAATAAAGTGCCCACCGGCTATAGATCTAAAAATTAATAACTGAAATCAAAATAAAACAAAGCAAGAAACAGATATTTGTCAAGCAGCAGAGACAACTGTGGAGATTTGTGCTGTCATTTGGGGCTGCCAAATAGGCTTTTTGTGAGGGAGAACGTTTCCATAGCTGTAAGTGACAGGCTGAGTTTGAACAAATGAGCACAAGAAACATTTTAACAATATCTTTGGAGCTGAAAGAAGATAAAAATGTGGAGTAAGATTAAGAAGTGGAAAGGAAGGCAATTTGATAAAAAAAAGAGAGAGAGAGAGAGAGAAAAGGCTCGTGGAGTGGTTGAATCCACACGGGAAGGTTTCGGGACCTAACCCATTGTGTGAAGTTTCTGTAAGATCCTAAGTAGAAACTATGACGAAACCCCTGGGATATCTACAAAGTAATGATTTCCTGGAAAAAAGAGACTAGACATGGGAAGAGGAAGTTAATCATAACGGCAATGGCTCAGAATAATGGTTTCTGTTATTTATTTGGTCATTCTTAAATTTTTCAACTTGGCAAAGAACCTTGACTTCTCTGGACACCAACTACACTTTTTATTGTAAACCTGTGTGAGAAAGGATCTAAAATCTCCCTTTTGCTGTGGACTAATTTCTGTTTCTCAGTAAAGAAAACTTAATTTCAGGTGAAATAAGTCAGTAGTACAGTGAAGAAAAAAACCTTTGGAAAAAAGCCTATTTGGAATTAATGGTACATGTAATAACCTGGTTCAGAACACTCTTTTGTGTCAGCTATAAGCTGCCTTTACTCGGCAGGCTTAAAGGTTTTAGAAATCTAAGGAAATTAATACTCAGTTGTTCTAGATTCCTTACTCTGGAGGTGAGGAGACTGAGAGCATGGATATTAAATGCCACACACACACAGGAGCACGTCTAGTCACTTACAGGATTTGGACACACTCCAACTCCTTTCCATGACTTTCTGTCCCATATCATGTGTCGTATGTTAAAGTTTTGAGTATTTTAAAGGAAACAGTTCATAAAGCAAGCAATGTGATTTCTGGTTATTATAATGTAACTTATTTGCCTTGAGATTGTTATTCTAGTCTTAGATCGTTTAAATGTGATGGTATGTATAGTTCAGACATTTTATCCATTTAAGGAAGGAAATGCTGGCTTCATTTTTGCCACTGCCACCATCTGTCACTTAGGAAATTTCCGTGTCCTGTCCTCTGGGTGTTAGGTCATTGTAAGAATGAAAGACGGTGCTCCTCTCTTTGTTAGCCAGTTAGTTGTTGATATTTTCTATAACTTGAGTAAAACTCAGTAAGTATTATTGGCAGGATATATAATAGCTTCGTCTCTTCAGGATGATAGATAATTTGTTCCAATAAGTGACTTTGAGGTGTTGGATCAATGAATACTTAGCTTTTTATCTAGTGCCATTAAACTGAAAATTTTAAACTAAATTCTAGATGTTTCTAAAAGTAATCCGCTACCATAAATGTAACTTTCTGATTTGCATTGCAAAATAAAACAGAGTTCTGCAACAGAGTGATCGATCAATACAATGGCTTTAATTAGTAGGTTAAAATAACAAGGAAAAAAAACCCCATTAGTATTTAAAAATAGCATCAGCCATTTGAAAATAATGGTGTCAGCGTGGTGTGCGATCGCTGGGGATGAATAGCGGCCAGGGGGGTTGAGATGTGCTGGCATGTGGCCTTGACCTTTGCTGATAAAGGGGCCTTTGCTCACACAGGAAGGGAAAGCTCACATCAAAGGGAAAGCAGGAGAGTCGCAGTTCAATTACCAGTGAGATCAGGAACCCGGGTTTTCAAAGCTTTTTCTTAATTGTACAAATGGATTTATTTAAAGACACACGTTTGACAAATGACGTGGGGTTGAGCTCACACAGAAA
This sequence comes from Lyroderma lyra, assembly GCA_004026885.1. NCBI lineage: Eukaryota > Metazoa > Chordata > Mammalia > Chiroptera > Megadermatidae > Lyroderma > Lyroderma lyra. The sequence continues at coordinate 120,308 of PVJL010001494.1, read as the reverse complement.
TGTGTAAAGGAAGGCCTCTCTGGGCACATTTTATTTTAAGTTACTCTATTAATAAAATATTATTTGTATATAAATGTAAAATCTTATATTGAGTAAACATAGGACTTTTTTCACGCATTAAGGTGCACTTCCTTGATTAGGAAAAACTGATGCAGAACATGTGTTCCCAGATGTCACCTCTTCTTTGGAGACGAGCTCTCTGATAAATTGAGTATAGCCTTTTTAGTAGAGTTCATTAATAAATGTCTTGTTACTTTATGACAGAGTAGAGCAGAACAAAACTGCGTGATTTATATTTGATCACAGACATCTGGTCGAAAGAAAGTGTAAATTTCTGACTTAATTCCACAAAATTCAAAAGGAAAAGGGATTCCATATAATATTCACATTAATCTGTTTCTTTAAGTGACTCGTTCAGTTGCAACAACATGCATTTATGTGCATAAACATCCATGCATATGTATAGTTACGGAATAAAAGTCAAGAATCATTGGAAACCTACTCTGGTAGGAAAAAATATATTTTATCACGTGTCTTCAAAATGGGGGATCCGGAAAACTCTTTCAGTCGTACAGTCGATTACGATCAGATTCCACCCGAATGAGGATTTTAAACAACACATCCAAAAACTCTTCTCAGTTGGCTCTTTCGAACGTTCTACAACTGTGTGCAGAGGGCCTCTGTGTTCATCTTGTGTCACGCCCCCAGGAAGGTAGATGGCAGCAGGAAAGCAACAGCCTGGTTTGTCTCGGTGGATGGCCGCGCTGTGCCCGGCCCCACGAACTGTGCCTGCCCGGTGCCCGGCCCCACGAACCGTGCCTGCCCGCTGCCCGGCCCCACGAACTGTGCCTGCCCGGTGCCCGGCCCCACGAACTGTGCCTGCCCGGTGCCCGGCCCCACGAACCGTGCCTGCCCGCTGCCCGGCCCCACGAACCGTGCCTGCCCGGTGCCCTGCCCCACGAACTGTGCCTGCCCGGTGCAGTGCTTCGTGAACGCCGACGCGTGGATGGATGCCAAGTTCTGAACTGCCCGGTAGGGTTATGCTGGTGGCCAGTAGCCTCGGTGTCTAGTTGAGAGGGTGAGTGTAGGATAAAAAAATTAAATACATCCATAATTATTTAGTGACAATTGTGTGAAGCAATAGGGAGAAAAAACAATGACATTTTTTTCCCATTTGAAAACGTTGCTGTTGATAATAAATCTCACTTCTACGTCGCCATGACATACGCGGTCTACCAGGCTCACAAGGAGAAAAGAAAATGAAAATGTAGCCTGTGACTTTTCTGGAAGCTTATGTTCTAGAATTAAGGGTGTGAAATGGGGCATGATTACTCATGGTGACATTCTGGCATGAAAGACCTTTTTGGAAATCGCAGCGGTTTTACTCAGGAGCTGCGTCAGACCTTTGACACGTACGTGTCCCCACGCCCCTCCGGGAGGTAACCTCAGTGGTCACTGCACTGAGAGTTTGTGCATCTTTCCCTCTCCGCACGCTCTTCCTAGGCCAGTGACCATTCACATTCCGTCTCCCTCTCCTCCAGCATCAAGGGTTACTCTCCCAGAACGGTTGAATGGTGGATCCACCGTTTCAAGTTTGTAGAGCAAACTTTGCTAGAATCAATCCCGATGGCAGCAACCGAAGGAACTGATGAACTCATAAAATTATAGGGAATAATCAATTCTAAGACGAGGCACATAATCTGCTCTTGGACCCCCTTCTGGCCTTCCTTGTCAATACTCAGCTCTGTTTTCATCCCGGCAACGGAGAACGCGCAAACTCATTTTGTACCTTGCAGAGACAGCCACTCCCACTGTAGCAGGTGTTGTCTTCTAGAAAGTTTTAAGCAAAACCTTTTAAACAACAGACTATTTCAGATTATTCTGAAGAGTTTGGAGTTTATTTGTAATTGAGCGATATGTTAAACTCTGTGAAAATATTTATTACGTAATATGATCCATTTCCTGCTTAGTCTGTGTCGCTTGGTTGAGTTTGAGAGCATGCCACAGTGACTGTGTCCCTAAGTGTGTGGATTCAGTGTTGTCCCAGATTGCACCGAGCACCTCTCGAGATCCATGACATATAATCACCTTACCAAGACATACGAGGGCCGTCCGGAAAGTACCCAGCCATGTAATATGAAAAATAGAGGCATTTATGGCTGGACTTTTTCCGGACAGCCCCCGTATTATTTTGATTTCAATCAGTTACTTCCTGCAGTTATTCTGCCTCCTGCTGCCCTTGTGTTTTATTTATATTTGGGTAGCGTGGCCTCTCTGCTAGAACTAGGTAGTAGCATCTTTCAGTAGCTCAGTCTTCATTGATAGCGTTTTCTTTGCTTAGTTCCATAGAGGACACTACCACTCTCGTGAGGTGTTAGGAGAAAGACTTCGTAAGTGCATAGATAGTCAAGTTCATTACTAGCTTTTTAACTCAGTATTTGGTAATACTTACTGAATATTAACTTTATGCTAGACTCTGTATATTATTTCGTTTAATTTTTAGAACCACCCCATCAAGTAGATACTCTTATTATTCTCACTTTGTAGATCAGGAAACTGGTGGTTATGGAGATAAAGTAATTTGCCCTCAGCCATATAGCTAGCAAGTAGTAAAGTTGGGAATAGAACCGGGATTGTCTGTGTCCAATATGAGCGTGATTAAGGTCTGTGCTATGAATACGTGGATATGTTGAAATACAGTCTCAGGAGGAGACATTTTATCTTAAATAATGAATAAATGCAGGCATGAATGAAGAAATAAAATATATCTCAACACCAGAGAAAGGTAGGAAACTATTACCAAGAAATGTGGTAAATTTCTAATCTATAGGTTTCTTATCTTTTTCACATTTTCGTTTTTAGCTTCAAAATAAGAAAAGATTTTCTGAGCTTATGTATCAGAACAGAAACATACTACAGTCATTATTTTCCCTCAGATATCAAGGGTCTAAATATACATTCAAATTTGTTTTAGTTATATATTCTTTATCATATAAATTATGCGAGTTAACAGATGATACTTCAGTAAGCATGATTTATTGTTTATAAACCTCAACTTTCAGTACTTTTTAACACATCATGTTTTTCTTTCACTAAAGTAATTTGGGGAATGCCATAAAAATATCTCACTAGAAATTGTTCAATTGGTTACTTATTTGCCCTGTCTTAATTCAGTTATAAATCCCCTTAAGCTAGCTAAATGGGCAGCTACTGCAGTCTACTGTCAGGAAAATAAAATAATATCATTTATTTTATGTGGTGAGATGAAACTACAAGATAATGAAAATATAACTAGCTTAGTATGTATTTATACCCACATATACTTTATGATTCAGAACCTTAATATAAATTTTCCTTGCTATTTAAAAATTAAGCTAAATCTCCCAAGAATTTATTCTCATGTTGTTTTTATGGAAACTTGAAATTTATTGAATTTTAAAGGAAAGGACTTTGGCTTTTCCCAATAGAAAAATTGAAGATTCTTGTTCAATAAAATGAAGACATTTATCTTTTTCTCATCATTTTCTATTTTCTGAACTAACGCCTATAAAAGATTTGGTAAAAAAGATTTTGACAATGAGTGAACTATTCTGAGCTCCAGAATGTGCAATGATTTGATAAAATCTTTCAAACTATCTTCATACTGGCCACTGGGACCATGTGGTCCCAATAATTGATTGTGGGTAGGCTGTGAAGGAAGTTCTTTCTGCTGTTATCTACACAATTAAAAGCTTTTGTTTTTGTTCTTTACTTTTGAATGCTTTACTAACACTTTCAATTCACACACACACACACACACACACACACACAGGCATGTAAAGTACAGAGGCAATTAACATTTTTAAAAAAGAGTCCGGTGAACTTTTGAATTTAGAAAAATGCAGAACATGCTGATTGTGTTGCAAATTTGTCCAGGACCCACATTTTTCAATTATTTCTGATTTTAAAACTAGCATTTATTATCATTTATTTTATATCTGTAGATTATTAAATACAATGCAATGCTCCATTAATATTCACCACTGAGAAGTGTTTTTCATTTGTTAGTTTCCTTTGCCATAAATAAACCAAGATATGCAAAGGGAGTATGTTCATCCAGTCTCTGGAACTATACAGCTCGGATTGAAACCTGAGCTCCCCATTCACTAGATATGTAAACCTCGGGCAAGTTGCTTGAACTTGTCTTCCCCTATAAAAGGAGAATCGTCAAATACCTACTCTACATGGATGTTGTAAGGACCAAGTCAGTCCACCTATTTTATCTACTTAGAAGGCTGCCTGGCACATTAAAAATAAAATCTGTAAGTGTTCGCTGATATTACCATTCTTAAGATAAGACTTTTTCATCAAACTTAAACACAAAGACTGCTGAAATTTTTAAAAAGGGGCATAAGAAACTGTGGTCATGTGCTCATATCAAAAATGATGGATGAGTTCCATTGCAGAATGTGAAAAATGATAGAACAGTCATGCAGGTGCAGAGAACTTAATATATGTAGATGTTTGGTGATTTGGTTAATTTTTATTCTACTGGTTCTAAGTAAAGCACGATGTTTTCACACCTCAGAAAGTATTTAAGAAATAGAGTATAAAGCATCGATGTGGTAAACTATGTCACAGCCACATACAAACCTAACTGGAATTGAAGGAGAGATGAACATATTTCAAACTGATCTGAAGATAAAAATAACAAGGAAATTAAGTTAAAATAACCTTTTTAAGAAAATTTTATTGTGTGAATTTTTTGTTCTTAATCATTTCTTCAGGATTTCAAAACGATACTTCTATTTGCCTGCGTCTTAGCTTTTTACATCACGTTAGAGTGTAGCAGCCATAACCGGGCACAGCGGTTAAGAAAACCCCACGTTTTCCGGAGTTACCTTTTAATCACGTCTTATGAACTGCCTCGCTTTCAATAGAATTAGTAATATTTAAGCAAATTAATGTTTTAATGGTAATTTAGTCATTGCTTGGGATTATAATTTGTAATGAAAAAGCATCAAGGTAAAGACCTTCAGTTTTCCTTTTTTTCCCTTTAAACATTTGTATTTTCAGTGATTTTACACGTTCTCCTGATAGTTTTAAATATTTTTTTCTCCCTTGGCCTGGGATCCCAGGAGTGCTTTTTCATTACAACAATGGGAGGAAGTGGGGGGTGGGGAGGGAAAACTGGGGAGAGGGAGGGAAGAAGAGAGGGAGGAAAATGGGTGTGTAGTTGAGGGGCTTAGGAAGGTGCATCCGCTGGTCTTGGCCGTAGTTACAGAACTAGTCCGGGGGGTGTTTTGCTTCGTTTTATCTTTCCTAACACCGCAAGTAACTGAAGAAATGAACTAAGATTATAAAGTAGAAACTAAGGTGATAATTTATCTCTGAAAGAACATACAATAACTTGTCATATTAAAGGGAAAATGCTCTTATAAGAAGTAATTATCTGAAGTAAGTGAAAGAATTCAAGGGACTCACAAAACTCACCCTGACTTATGGCTTCACTTAGCATGATGGTCTCAAGACCCATCCAGATTGTTGCAACTGGCGGTATTTCATCCTCTCATAGGGCCCCAAAGTATCCCACTGCGTCTGTGGACCACATTTTCTTCATCCCTTCATCCATCCACAATGGTAAAGGGGGTCAGCTGCGTGGTGACGGAAGGAGACCAAACTTTTGGTGGTGAGCCTACAGTATTTTTCCGTCGCCTTTAACACTAAATACCAGGGTCACCTCCACCTGCAGGCCCTGCTCAATTTAAGTCAGAGTTAGTGTCTCCAACCCCACTGCAGTGGTGTTAGTAGAATGTAAAGTAAGTCAATCAACATCAGGAATAGCTCTTCATCTTCCGCCAAATTAAATACAATCATCACTGCCTGTGGAGTCATCTTTAAGAGGTTCCTCGCTTTAAGCTAGTGATCAACTCCTCTGACAGCATAACAAAGCTGATTTTTCAGCACGGCCAAATGGGAGATACAAGGCAACACACCACATCCCTTTTATTCATGCTGGAAGATCAATGATATATTGAGAAACAGACTTGAGGAGACTAATTATGTCAAGTAAGAAAAAAGTAGGCAGAGGTGGCTGACATTTCTTGGAAGGTTCTTTATTCAGTCTAAGAAACCCAAATGCAGTTAGTTTTTCATTTAATCAGCTAGTGTTTCCAGTATCAATGAATGCCTATTGAAGCCTTTATATCCTGTACTTTTTCTTAAATGCTTCACTGAATGTTTAATACTCTGGCATCCCCGTTTGGAGCGTCTTTTAAAGGAGTCTTTCATGAAACTGGGGACAGAAGCTCTCTAGACAACCGCATGGAGAATTGTATAAAAGAGAAACAAATTATAAAAGCTCAGTGTTACTCGGTTGCTTAAAATTTCTCTCTTCCCTCTTTCTTAAAAAAAAAAATGAGATTAATCTCTGACCTACTTTAGTTTACAGAGCCTAAATAGTTGACAGTTGTATGCAAAGGTTCACATAAAATCGCTTTATAAGTAAAAAGAGAACCAGACAGCCTTTTGAAATTAAGCAAACAGAAATTTAGGGAAGATAATAAAAACAACTTATTTACCACATTCAAAATCATTTCCCTTCACATACTATTTTAAATTACGAACAGCAATACACACACCCAGAGTTGTGAACAGTCTTCCCTGTGTTTAGTACCTTCAGGACTACCCTCGTCACAGGCTCTGTGTACAGTATTACCTGATCATGGACGAGCGTGGGGCTGGAGTCCATGTCAGCCACTCGCTAGCCATGTTGTTCTAATGTGTTAAGGAAATTAAGGCGCAGCAGGATTAGGTTATCTGTAAGAGGGGTTCATGATTCATTTCTTGACTTCTTCATATGTTTATGGCAAGAATTAAATTAAAAAGGGTTTGTTTTCACATTGTAAGGAGTCTATAATAATCAGAGATTATTATAACTGCAGATGAATTGACCTAATTATGTTTAAAGGAGTCTTCACGGTCCCACAAAGGGTTAGTTTCTTGTTAGTTTGTTTTTACACTCGGATTAACCACCTTGCAGATGGTTGCTATCAATCATCAGAACATATGGAGGAGAAAACATGGACACAGTCTTAGAAGAAAAGCAACCCAAACCTTAATCAAACCAACAAACACAGTTTCTAATAAAGCATTTAGGACCTTTACCTAATGATACATTTGGAGGGTAAGGAAAATATGAGAAAAAGTTAGAGGAAAGAATTTAAATATATTTTTTATAGAATACAAATTGACTGATTATGTAAGTTTTGACTCTGATATTTAACTGATTATATTACAATTAATCTTTTATTTTGATCAACACAGGTATTTAAGTAGCCCATTCCATCTATAATAACTCTTTGATAATGGATTCAGTACAATTAGCTATTAACCTTAATAAAAATAAATTACTATCACTAAAACTTCATTTTATGCATATGTAGTAGGCTGACCAGGTGTCCCATTTTAAGTCAGAGAGAAAACGGTAGTCCTGTCCTGCTTCAAATGGTACGTCTGGTCAGCCTACTGACACCTTGAATGGGCTGTCTGGTCAGCCTAATGAATATGAAATCTCTAAGGGCCATCTTCCAAGATACCTTTTAGCACTTTAGATCTTAACCACTTGTTAGTAAGTTTAAAAATAATTTTTAAATGCCATGCAAATCTAATCATTTTTATTTTATATAAATGAATTATAATCAGAATTTTGTATGCTACAGTATGAGGGTAGAAAGAAACTTAAGTTCTTGAGACAATATCTCTGTTTAACATTTTAAGTCATTTATTTTGGCGTTCTGTCACAATGGACAGCTTTTTAAGAAGAACAAGGGAAAAACCTAATTTCAGGAGAAGCAATGGGGGGTTCTTACATCCGTATCACATGAGCAACCAAAGGGGTGAAACAGCATGGCCAGATTAGGCAAAATAGTGGGATACTTGAGCATCTGAGTAGAAATTTTGGAATATTTGAAATGGATGCCATTTCCAAGGGTAACTGCCCTTCTATCCATTATGAAGGCTAGAACTAATATCACTTGGTGGTGGTGACAGGGTCATTGATTTCATTTTGTCTCTTCAACAAAATGTGGGATTTTCTATCATAAATCTATATAATGAGTTGCCTTGTTCTTTTGGTGACTCTTGTTTGTTAGGGATAGATCAACTGTTTCTGCTTCTGCAAGAGCTTACTGGACAGATGGTAATTGCTCCTGACTTGAGGGACACGTTTCAATCAAGGTCAGGGTAAAAGTTACCCCCTGAGAGCCCAAAACAAACCACTCAGTGACCATCAGTATGAAACCATCCTGTCCATAGTCTAGTGTTTGTCCTAACAGTCTATAGGCACCATAGCTAGTGTATGAAGGTATGCAAAGGTTCCACTGCGACCACTTGCCCTCCTATAGGGACAAGGGAGTATGCATGCCACTTCATCTTAAAGTTCTAAGTCACGGGGTCAACAGTGGAAGTAATTTATTTGCATCACCCCCAAGAACCCAATAGCAAGAGTCTTCCTAGTAAGTCTGTTAGGCATAAGATTTTACTCTGTGCCCCTTGAATGAAGAAAGCCTGTCTCTTCCCTTTTCCCCAACTCTTTCCCCCAAAGGAGGATGATGTTCAAAATGGATGTGACGGCCACCAGATGTGGCTATGGCTCCTTGAAGACTGTAGCTTGACCATGCCAAGTCACAGCCTTCCCTTCAAGTCCCTGTTTGTCCTTTTTTTTTCCTTTAATTTACTTCTTCCTTCCCTTCCCTGGCAGCTGTAGTGTGGGGACGGCCATTTAATAGTCACACTTTTCCAAAGTTACTACACTAGAAGCACAGTTTAATGACTACATTCATTTTAACCATAGTTTCCTTTTTGTACAGAGGGTGCCAAATACACACACACACACACACACACACACACACGCACATATACATACACGCACAGTTTAAGAAAGGAAAAAACTGTAGTAAAATTGTAATACTCAATGTATGCCCATAACAAAAGATGAATACAAGTCATGTTTGACTTCTGCAATGACAAGAGGTGCTCACAGTGGTCACCATCAGCATCCAGACACTTCGGTTTATGGCGAACAACTATTTGAGCAATGTTGCCCCAAGTGTCCCCCCACCTTGTATCACTGTGCACGTTGTTTCAATTTCTTCCCAAAGTCCCGCCAGTGTAGCTGGTTTTCTATGGGATAGCACGTCCTTTAAGGTCCCCACAGGTAGAAGTCAAGGTAGGTAAGTCAGGAGAACGTGGGGGAAACTCGAACAATTTTCTCAAATTTCAAATACTACTTCAAAATGGTCTTGCGCTCCTGGAATGACAACTGAGCTTCTGCCATTTTCTTTGTCCTGCCTGTCACATGGTGACACTAGTATTCATTTGATTAATGCCATCTTTTGAGTGAATGTCATACTACGTTACTACTGTAATTCAATTTAACTTGGAAAAGTACTACCTACATAACATCTCTTAAAATGTGTACACATTTTTGGCACTCTGGTATCTGGCTGAAATCCTTAACCATACTTAGGGAAACACAGAAAAGCAATATCACAACTAAAATTGCTATGAAGTAAACACTTACCCTAGTGTAAAAGCTCGAAACCATACATCCTAGCTATGTTTTTGCTTTACTCTGTTGTTTAAGGTGGGATAAACATAGTTATATACTCTTTAAATTTTCATCTCACCAATTTGTTATAGGAAGTATTCTACCTGAAGCCATCAAACCTCTAGTCAAGAATATAGAATAATTTATTTAAAGAGGGGCGGTAACTCCATTGGATAATATCTATAGACATTTCCAAATCTGAGAGTCTATGATTCGGTTCATAATCACCTTGCTTTCCCATTCCAGTCTCCTACCCTTGCAAATTCTCCTAGACTGTCCACATGGGCATCCAAGATGAAAGTCCCATATTTTTTTGGATTTATATATGTTAATTGAGTTCTTTCCGGGGCCTTTGACACATTCTGTCTTGCACTCGTATCTGTAACTTCTTCCCTGGGAAGACAGGTTCTCGGAAGGCAGGTTCAATGTGTGGTGGAAATTTATATTTCTATTTCCTCCAGTTTATTAACATAGGGATATGGTTAATGACACTACTTTGCATGGTATAAGTGGGTAAATAATTACACAGACCATTCAAATCTTAAGTGCTGATCCAAGCCAATAAAATAGCAGTTAGTGCTATTCTGGGTCTCAAATTGAGCACTCTTGAGTCGATCAGTTGTGCTCGTGTTAGAGGGCAGAGACAGTGAGGACACGTTTCCCTGAAGTGTATAGATACACCCAGTGGAGAAGTACCAGCTCAGGTGCTCGTGAACATCTCAAAGTAAGTGAGGGCAGGGGCGGGCTTGACGAGGGATCCCAGGTCTGTATTTTTAAAAGATTCACTGAGTAATTCTCGTGAACACTAAAATTCAAACAAACCAACAAACTCTGGTCCAATAAATTATTTTCTCTCCAACAAGGATGTGTTTACGACCCCAAAGTCTATGTTCTCATGTGAAATGGGAAAATGGAGTATGCATTCACTGAAAGTAATTTAGTTAGTATTTTGTTTGCCCGTTTTTGTTTTTTGTTTTTTGTGGAACTTACATGATAAGGAAAACAGAAAACTAATAGATTTCCCCATGCATATACATAACTTACCACACTGCAGGCTGTGACCCATATTTTAAAATGGTATATTATTTAGTTTCGAAACAAAAAAACACCATATAATAGTATTTTTCTTCAACTTGGAATTCAACTGCAGCTTTATTTATTTAAACTTTGCAAATAAGTAATTTAAAACATGTTTGATATTATGAATGAATTTCCCCGCAGGTAAGAATTTTTGCAATTGAAGTTGAAATCATTTTTTAATCTATTCAAGCAGAGATCCTCAAACCTGATGGCGTAAAACATCACGATCTAACAAACTCGGTTTAAAGAGGCTCTGAGCAGTTTGTGTGTTCAGTGAGGCAGTGCGGAGTCCAAGAAAGAACACGGCAGTGAGAGTGTTCTGTCGGAGGGGGCCTGAGTTCTGCTGATGACCTAGCTGGTTTTAAAATCTTTCACATCTTTTGTTCCATCGGTAAGACCAGGAGGATGGAGTAGATCACCAGGAAGTTTCCTTTCCATTCTAGAGTTACATTTCCATGGCTCTAACTTCCAGACCCAAGAAACTACCGTATATGAGGTTGGACAGTTAAGTTCGCGAACTCACTATAGACAAAGTGCTACACACCTCATGGCTGCATATCACTACGATCTCTTTTGAAATACTCCCCTTGGGAAGCTGTGCACTGATGCCAGCGCCTAGTCCACCCTTCAAAGCAGTATTGGAACGCTGTTTCTGGAATGGCCATCAAAGCTGTCATCGTCTCCAAAATCTGACAATTAATATTGCGAACTTGCCACCGCACACTTATGCGGGCAGCACCGTACAAACCTTGCTAAGGTTATGACACCTTACTGACTGGTTTATACAGTGCTGCCAACGTACGTGTGCGGTGGCAAGTTCACAAACTTAATTGTCTGATTTTGGGGACAATGACAGCTTTGATGGCCATTCCAGAAAAAGAGTTCCAAAATTCCTTCGAAGGGTGGACTAGGCGCTGGCATCAGTGCACAGCTTCCCAAGGGGAGTCCTTCAAAGGTGGCCGTGGTGATACTCATCAGTGTGGTATGTAGCACTTTTCCTAGGATGAGTTCATGAACTTAATTGTCAGACCTTGTATGTTTGAATAACTACTTATAAGAAAATATAAAGTCTGTACATAGTGACAAAACAAGACCACAAGTATAGAAGGTTTTTGCAGGAAAAGTACTCAATGAGAATCAGTTTAAAAAACTTTGATGAGATGTGTTTATTGTTTTGAAAACAAAGTTCTGTTTTCTGATATAATTTCAAGAACTTGCTCCTTTTGAGAAATGATTTTGAGACACGGTGTTCATTTGAAGTTTTAAAAGTTTTTATTGAGCTGCACAGAATAAAGTCTCTTTGAAATGATATTCCGACATGGGGAATCAAAAATGTCAAGCCGTTTTACATGTAAGAGTCCCGCAGTAATAAAAATTGTCCTTTTATCCATTAAAGATAACATCTTTACCCAGGAGAACTCTGATAGGATGATCTTTTGAAATTTGAAGAGTTTAATGATACCACTGAGCACTTACGAGTTTGGTATTCACGATTGCTATGTTGTCTTTAGCCATCCTAATTATGAATATTTTATGGTCTCTTATAATTTTATTGCTTTTTTATTCATTTGTATCATAGTGTGCTCCACTGAGCAGAAGTCCAACACATAATTAAAGTAGGAAAAACTTTCATAATTCAAACATAGTGTTGGGGTTTTTGTTTCTTTATAGTAGTTCTTTCTACTCACCAAGCGGAGGAAGGCACAGTGACTTTTCTCAGTGATGTAATCAGTCCTTGCTTGAATTATTTCGGGAGGGAAACCTTTAAGGACTTTGTTTTATCTAAATTGTGTCTTTTCCTGCTTCTAGTCTTGTCTTCATCTTTCTCATGGGAAGTGCTTTCTTAGAGCGTAGTGCAATGGTATTTTGAAGTTACCTGTGAGGCTCTCCACCTCAGACTTATGCATGCTCTTTTTCTGGGCCTACCCGTATCCCCTGACAATTCTATTTTATCCATTTAAATGCCTTAGAATGAGAACACTTACAAAATAATTTCAGTGTTAAAAAGAGTGTTTTTTTTTTTAAATGCTCATGTTGAATATTATTAAAAATGGTCGTTGATTATATAAACAATCTGAAAAAGCACTGAAATATAGTCACAGTTTGTTTGGTTTTTTTTTTTATGATCAAAGAGGGAAATAAAAATGACCCAAGAAAACCAAGAATACCATAGTATATTGGCAGAGGGTGGGACTTTATTCTACACATTACTGAGGCACCTGTGACCCTGCCATGCCCTAGAATTGTGTAGTCCTTGTTAAATCCTCTGTCGTGGCCACCAGACAAGCACAAATAAGGAGATCATGTGAAAGATTTTTAAAAGTTTAAAGGTCAGGCCTCAAAAGTGTTGAACATGATGTTTGCCCACATGCCCCTGGCCAGAACTGGTCATGTGGTCCACCCAGATGCAGAGAGGCTGGGAAAGGCCGTCTGTAAGTGGGCCAGGAAGGACGGACAGCGAGTCCATTGCAGAGTCGAGGCATTACTCCATGGCCACTTAGAGGTTCAGTATGGACGCCGTGGTGCTGTGGAAGTGTGGAACGCCGGCGGATCATGTTATGCCAGCTGAGTCCTAGATGGCCACATAATGCTTTGCAGAAGAGACGGACCACTGAAGTATGCCTTGCAGGACACAGGAAATTTGGTTTGTCACTCAAGAGTCTAGTGCATTTTTTCTGGGAGCAAATAACAGTGAAAGGAGGCATGATCTTGTGGTTCCACAGTGTCTGAGGGGGAGGTTGGCTGTCATTGCTGCGTCAGAGGAAAGCCTCATAGATAGGTAAGTTGTCCTAGACTCAGGTCTGTATTGGAGACGAGGATGAAAATTGTGAGATTATTTGGAAGCTGTATTTGCAGGTATGTTATATTAAACCATAAGGAATATTATGTTGACAATGTATTTAATTAAGAGGTTTATATTATGACAAACACAAGTGTAATCCTGAGCTCTACAGTTAGAATTCTTTTATTTTATACTAACCTGAATGTAGAACTATTTTCATGTGATATTCAGGATAGCTTTTTCTTTTTTTTTTTTTACTAAAGACGAATGTGTACACAGGTACACGTAGACATGTAAATAAGCGTTGATATTTATTAGTCGTGCAAGGGTTTAGCACCTACACTGTCGTCCACGTGACTGATAAATCCACAAGGTTTTCAGAGTTGGGAAGAAATGTGGAGGTAATCTAGCCTTCGGAAGTCAAATGACTTTTCCAAGGAATCCCAGTTAATATTAAAGCTAAATCTAGATACAGGTCTCCTAAATTCTGCGGTTTAAGATTCTTGTGAAGGAAATCCTATTATCTGAGGTCTTAATTATACTAACTAAAGTGTGTGTATCTTACATAGAAAGGGTCTCGACTACATTGTCTTGTTACTTTGAAAAATAGCTTAATTTAGCCACAGTTTAAGGAAAAATGTAGTAACTAATATAGCACACAAGTGGATATACATTAGAAAACAAATTATGGGGAACAGACTATACCGCCTACTCAGAATTGAACCAGACAAGATGAAGTGTACAAGGATGGGTACTGCGGTAACGGGAGCACAGATGTTTAGGGTTCTACTGAAACGCGGGGAACATTAGTCATGGAGCAAAGAAAGGAAACGAAAGAGAACAGCTTTAAAACAGCACCTGCATATTTAGCCTCCTATTGCATATTTTACATATTTTAATCCTATCTCACCTCCTTCCAAAATAGACTTGAGGCCGTTTATAACAAGTTAATGTTACAGTAGCTCAGACACGAGGCTAAGACAGGGTGGGGTTGTGGTGGAATGAGACCAGACTCCTCAAACTAGATGCTTACATTAGGGGTAAACTTTTATTGAGGACACACTCTTGGCATTTAGCCTCTTGGCACTCAAGTCAAAAAAGAAAAACAAAATTATATTATTTGGTAAAATAATATATCATTTAGTAAAACAGGAAAAGCAAGTGGACTTGCCCCACCACAGTTCTGATTTCTAAGAATTTGTCTTGCATTTATTTCATGGCAAGTTTTGTGGTCTCATCATCATCTTATAAATAAATACTGAACTTGTGTCTGTTGCCTGCTTCTCTGCTGAGTTCCTGGGACACAGAGATGACTGGGAAGCCTTCTTACCCTTAAGGAGCTCGCATAGTGTAAGTCTAATTGGGCAGTAAATGCAATAAATGAGTTCCTTGTGAGATACAATGGTAGCCCAAAGGAAAAGTGGTGAGCACAGTCCAAGAAGGGAGACCTCACAGGGGAGGAACTGTTGAATTGGTCTTGCAGTATGACTAGATCAGGGTTGAAAGAGAAGTGAGCATAACTTTCTCTCATCTTCTATTTATGCTGCAATTAAGTAGTTCCTTTAAAATTTCTGTTTTTCTCTTCTCCTGTTCTCTCTCTCTCTCTCTGAATTCCTTTATACTGCTTCTGCTGTACGGGTGCCTTGGTCTCTCTAATATGTAATCTAGCACACTGTCTTGATGAAAACATGAGAGAATCTTCTTTTTACTCCCCTGACTGACATGAATGGACTTACTAATAACAGCTGTCAGTTTTGTGGTACATGCTAAGTGCCATTTTGGGCTCAGCTCCGGAAAGAAGAGAGAGCTGAGAGGTTACTTCCCACCTTTGTTTCTCCCCTCCGAAGTCTATAATCCAGGGGAGACACAAGAGACAAAATAATTGGATGAATTACGTTTGCTGGCCCTTCATATTCAGTAACTGTTTTTGATTGAAGACATAGTGTAGAACCGACACCCCAAAAATTAAGCCTGCTTTGTTTCCACTGTTTGGAATAAGTTATTTCCAAGAGGGTTTAGGTTTAAAAATGGTAACTGTCTTTCACCGACGTGTGTGTTCTGTTGCTTTGTTGATTTTCCAGTTGTTGTTTTATTTTCAATAGTTATTGTAGCCTAAAATAGGGTTTTCAGCCCTTAAATGCTCAAGTAGTCAGACCGGGTTTGGGGCTGTGTCCATATGGTTATGATGAAAGGGGGCCCCAAGTTCACCCCACCTGTTAACACCTGCATCCGGGCCCTCTCCACCGGGTGGATGTGCACGTTCAGCAGCTGCTGTCTTAGGGGGCTGAGTAACCTCAAGAGGGAAGCTCTCCTGTTTGACACTGAAAGGTGCATTTTCCTGGTGAAGATGAGCAGGAACGCTCTAAGGCTGCCCTCCTGACGTCTCCTGGATGTCCCTCAAGCCACCATTTATCAGAATAAAGTTACCATTAGAGGTGAGTGTGGCCTCGGTTTTCCTTCCGCCGTGGGCTGCACGTGTGTGGCCCGCCCACCCCGATTCCTGTGTTGAGGGGAGCCTGATGGAGGGGAGTGCTCTTACAGAAAGAGAGACGCCCGAGAGTAGCTGACGCCCCGTCACGTGAGCCGGAAAGCGGGCTGTCACCCGACACCGGATGTACCCCTACCTTGATCTTGGACTTGTGAGCAACGGGGTTTTGTTCCACCAGCCACCGCGTCTGTGGCATTTTGTTCTGTCAGCCTCAACGAGCGAGGCCCCCTCCCTGCGAGAAGGATGCAGGGATGGCTTCTGGGGATGCTGACTCCCCCGGGAGCCCCTTCTCTGACAGGACTTTAAGAGCCATTCCTGATCCCTTTACTGCAGCTGCTCGTGGTCACGTTGTTGTTCAGATGACACGAGAAGACGGAAAAGGCTGTCATTTCAGAACCACGCCAGGCAGGCACATGTGCCCTGACAAAGGTAGTACATATCTCCAGAAAGGCCAGGTCTTCCTGTCTGAGTCAGGAGTTCAACAGTAACGATTTTGTCCGTGCAAGGTGGCATCGAAACGATTCCTCTGATAGGAAGAGAGTTCGGAGCAGCAAGCCCACTCTACCCGCCGTGAGGCCTGATGCCGACACCCTCACAACCTCCTTCTGAGTCAGTACACCCTCCCCGATCCTGGACTCTAATGACAAGAAAGACCCTCTAACAAATGGTACCACAAAGGTCCTGTCCTGCTGTACTCTACGTGAGGCCGTGTTAGCCATTACCCCAGATATGTTTAGGGATTATTTATATCTCTGGTTTTTACAAATAAAAGGTTGTGTATTTCTAAGTTTCCATGTATTTGTTACAAGTGTTGCTACTTAATGTCTGTAGCTTATTATAATGTGCTTAGGAGGCAGGTATCAGAATAATTCAAATCAGTGTGAGCAGGGTTTGAACCCAAATAGCCTGTCTAGAGAGCCCATGGTATTATACCCATGACTTAATGCATATTTGTTGAATATGTGAATGAACACGTTGACATATACAAGGGCTGTCCAGAAAGTATCCAGCCAGGTAATATGAAAAATAGAGGCGTTTATGGCTGGATTTTTTTTTTCTGGATTGCCCTCGTATATCTGTTATAGGTTCCAAAGAATAGCTTTACCTGATCCATGCTAGAACAGGTAGCATTCTACTCTGATGGAAGTTCAAAAGCTCCTCCTTGTTGACAGTAAAGTTTCTGGAGAAAGATTTAGCAGCAGGGCAAATCTGAGTGACCCACAGAGTGCATATGTAGTCCAGGAAGAAAAGAAAAGAAAAAAGAAAACCCAAATCCAGTGTGTTTGAAATGAAAATCCAAGGATGCTATCTGAGACCAGCGGACTCCTACCACTCACCGTGGCCTATTTCGCAACCCTTGGAAGAAACTTACTTTCCTTCTTTGTATCTGCTGAAGGAGGACCCACTGTACTTCCCTGAAGCCCCCCGTATGCCTAATTGTATGGACACCTGCAGTAGTGAGAGAAACATAAGACCATCACCACCACCGTCACCACCACTGCAATCAGCACCACCTTTAAGCACACCCACACCCACAGACACACACACCTGTGCACACACGCACACATGCACAAGCACATGCACACACACAGACACACGCACATGCACACACATGTGCACACACGCA
This sequence comes from Lyroderma lyra, assembly GCA_004026885.1. Classification (NCBI taxonomy): domain Eukaryota; kingdom Metazoa; phylum Chordata; class Mammalia; order Chiroptera; family Megadermatidae; genus Lyroderma; species Lyroderma lyra. Next base: position 102,742 of record PVJL010001494.1, on the reverse strand, counting down.
CAAGCACATGCACACGCATACACAAAGACACACATGCACATGTATACACACATGCGCACACGTGCACACATGCACAAGCACATGCACACACACAAACACATGCACATGTACACATATGTGCACACAAGCACATGCACACACAGAGACACACGTGCACACACACATGCACACACACAGACACAGACACGTGCACATATACATGCACGTGCACACACACAAGCACATGCACACACACGCACAAGCACGTGCACATACACACACACATGTGCATGCACACACACCCACACATGCACACACAAGCACATGCACACACAGAGACACATGCATGCGTGCGCACGTGCACACACACACACACACACACACACACACAGTGCTTTCTTAGGGAATGTGGACATTTTAATCATGTCTTTCTGGAATGAATGCACCTGTCTTTGCTGTTCAATCCAGTGAGGTAAATATGAGTAAAATGGCCAGAAGTTCAGCCACTGGTCTCAGATAACGTCCTTGGATGGATTTTCATTTCAAACACACTGGATTTGGGTTTTCTTTTCTTCCTTTTTTTTCCTGGACTGCATACCCACTCGGCGGTCACTCAGATTTGCTCTGCTACTAAATCTTTCTCAGGAAACTTCACTATCAACAAAGAGGAGCTTTCGAACTTCTACATTATTGATGATATCATGCAAGTTCATTTATTTAATAAATGCTTTTGAGCAGCTATGATAGCCCAGATACTGTTCTAGATAGTTTTATGTATTACCAAACAAAATGTACAGTGCCTCTGGCCCCCTCAGGACTTTAATTTTACTATCATTCATAATTTATATTATTGTTTTTCTATGTTTTACTCCTTTAGTCTGTGGTCCATGACAGATATCATAAGAACAATAAAGTGATGTTGTTATTCCTTCCATCTAGTGCTTTCTCAGTTTCTTTACAAATGCAATGGTCAGCAATTTAATTACATATATGGTAGGTATATATTCTATATCATGTACAGATTTGTCTACATTATTTAATGGATAAGAATTATGATAAGTTGATATAGAACTACATAAATAAGATTGTGTAGAATTTGCAGGCATATATGAGTATAATAATATCACTTTGTGAAGAACTTTATCAAAATTACTATACTATTAAAGTTTTCATGTGTTGCCTTTACATGCAGGTCCTGTAAGTGTTTTGATCAAGAAAACAGGCATCACCTTTACTGAGTGAGCATAGTTCATTTTCCCAACCAGTTTATTTTATTAAACTGCAGAATTCCCTGCTAATACTATGTTAGGATTGCAAAATTTAACCTTCATAACTCAATAAAATGAAAAGGTAGGGTTTTCCTAAGAGCATTAATTTCCTTACATTTCCTATGTCTTACAATAAAGTGTACATTTAAAACGCTAACCAGCAATTCAGAAATTATATATAATCAATGTTGGACAAGTTAATGTTACTAAGAGGATCTGAACTTTCATACTCTCTGATTTGTTTTTAAATTTACAGCTTTAACAATGCACTAATGGAAAGATTTTGCATTTAATTTTCTATTTTTTATGATGCAAGCAAGAACAGATAATAAAGGTGGGAAAGTTGATAATGATTATTTCTTTATGATGACTACTTCATTAGTGAACTTAGAGGCAACCTTATGAATGTTTAATCAGTGTGTAGGATTCCAGAATACTTATAACATGTCCACGTTATTTCTACCCGAGTTCCTTAGAAAATTTCAGCTATTCGTATGATAGCCCATAAGCAAATACCTTTTAACATATACTGTGAGTAAAATCAATTGCCAAGTCCTATTGTGGGTCAATCATAGTTCTCTTTTGACAAATACTGATTTATGCAGTATCCACCCAGGTCCACTATATGTATTTAAACATTAAATCACTTATAAACAACAACAACAACACAAAAACGAGGTAAAAAAAAATCTACCTTAAACTGGTATATTTCTATTAAATGTTGTAAAGATATTTAAGTGTAATTATTAAAATATAAGTGGTTTTTAATTATTGATAATGACTTTAATCAAATTATATTTTTATAAAATTCTTATGGAATTACCTACATTAAATATGCAACTTATTTCATTACTGTATAAAGCCATAGTTTTAGAAAATATTGTTATGGATTGGGTATTATGTATTGTATAAACTTTATCTTTTATATAGCTTACATTTCATATTACATATGTCATTTTGTGGTGAATAATCATAGAATGTATCATATGTCACATATTATGCAAGGACTGTCCAGAGTGTATCCAGCTGTGTAATACGAAGAATAGAGGCATTTATAGCTGGATTTTTTTCCCAGACAGCCCTTATATAAAATATGTATACTTTTAAAAACTTACTGTTTAAGTTGGATCGTCTAAAAAAGTCTAGGAGAATGCACACACACACACACACACACACACACACACACACACACAAATCCGAAATTGTGATCTCACAGGCTCTCTAATCCCCAGAAATGTTGGCAGCAGACACAGATCCATAAAGGTGGCTTGTCCAGAGGTCAGGCACTTGGGTTCAAGTTTGTGGACTTGAACCCAAGATTTCTTTTCAAAGAGCAGATAAATGTAGACCTGATAGGCAATTGCCTTCATTATGTGATTTGGCATGTTCCAGAAAGTTTCATGCTGAAAATTATCCCTCCTCTAGTCCATCGTGGGCCCAGCCAGTTCCTGGCACTATATCCCATGCCATCTTCTGTCATAGTGGTTATTAACCTTGTCTGGGTCACAGACCTTTGTTGAGGTTATGAAGGAAGCGATAGACATGCTTCTTACAAAAAGAGGAAAACATGATATGCACTAAAAATTGTATGTAGCTTCATGAGTGTTACAGACCCTCCCTACCCTTCCCCAAGCCAATCCCTGGATAGGTTAAGACTTTTGCTTCTGTGATCTTTAGACGAAATGTGTTCTTAAAATGTCTTAGGATTTTGCCCTTTGGGCACAATATGTTAGCAGTGTAATCCTAGCATATAATTTAGCTTGCAGTTGTTTATATATTAGAGTATATTTTCATCTGGTATAATAATTAGGTAGAATCTTAAAGAATTGGGATATATGACTTAAAATTCAAATGGTAATAAAATGAATTCTACATTTATAGATAATTCACAGAAAACTGCTGATTAACATTAACAGATATAACTAATAATTAATAAACACTAACTGTGTTTCAAATGCTGAATTATGTCCTGGGCATTAAATGAAGATAAGTTAAAGTGTCTAATTTCAAGAAGATTGTAATCTATAGTCTAGAAGTGAGAAAGACGTGTCAGATAATGTTTGCAACAAAATTGGGAGAATTTTAAGGAGAGAATGGCTAAATAACAATTCTGAACTTTTATTAATAACTCGTTTGCTATCAGGCTATGTGATAACACTGTATGAATTCATCTAGGTAATATTCCACATGAATTGTCTTATCAGTCTTTTTGCAACCCTATGTGATAAATACGTTTACTCAATTTTGTTTTTGTACAAAGGCCAATAGCATGACACAGAGAATCTGAGTCATTTGCTGGGGTCACTCAGGTGAGAAGCAGCCCAGGAGGGGATTAAGGCCCGTGTGTGTCACACGGAGTGTCTGCCTCTCAGTATTGCATCATCTAAGTCAGCTTTTTCAAAAGCTAACGTTAATCCGAGAGGGGGGACGAATAGGAGGAAAAGGAGATCGGGAGAAGGGAAGTCGTGACGGGCAGGTTTTTCTGTTGCGGAGCTGAAGGTCTGAACTAACTCTGTCCTGACGGTGCTGGACCGAAATGAATGCACGTAGGAGATTGGACGTAGTGACTAGATAGAACAGGTTAGGGACAAAGAAAGATTACAGGTGACTCCCGGTTTCTGACTTGAATGATGAGTGTAGTGACAGTGTCTGAGAGGAGATGGGACAGGAACGCCTGGAGGGAAATGAGAGAAATAGGACCACTAGTCCATGGAGGCGCCTGCAAGGGAGCCAGGAGACCGTCGTATGTGTGGGTGTAGAGCTCGAGAAGGGATTCTGGGGTGCTCCAGTTGTGCCCCACAGACCCATGGGGGCCTCTCAGATACTCTTAGGGAAGCCATGGGGTCAATCTAGCTACGTCCGTAATGCTCTAAGGTAGTACAGTCGCCTCTCCGTTAACCGAACGCAAGCAGGGAGCACTCTTAAGCAACCGGCACCAACAAAACTTCTGGTTTGGGCCGGTTGCTTTGGCAGTTGGCCGCCTGCTGGAGAGTGCGGGGTCCATTTCTCGGACACCTACCAGTCCCCATGGGTGCCGGTTTACCTTTCTCATTGCACCGATATTTGCATCGATACTGCAAAAGCAGTCATGGCTGACGGGGCCGTAGCATAAAGGAAGGCAGTGACGCCAAATTTTCATATCCCTCCTTGCCCCGCGCTTACTGTTTAAAAAGAAAAAGAAAAAGTTTCCCTTCAGAGTGTGGAAGCGGTAAAAAAGCTATATGAAGTCCATTAAATCTCAACCTTTGAGATTCTTAATATTTACATACTTGGTGTGATGAAATGGTGAATTTCAAACAGAACAGTTCTGCTTCAAGCCAAAGGGTCTGCGGGCTCAGGACGGAAGGCCAGCGCCACGAGCCACTTCCTCGTGCTGTACCTTTTTGTTAAGGAATAACTGACCCGTCCAGCACGGTTATTAAGATGCGGGGGGGGGGGGGGGGGTGGCAGACCTCTTCCCCAAAATGAATGAAGTGAGCCTGTCATACCCACTACTATAAATTTTACAGTTTTCTAATACTTAAAGACTTTTTTTGATGAGGTTGGTGGTGATGTTGAAAATGTGGGCGTTTTTTATATATGCATTTTATAATGAAATGTGTCAACATTTGAAAAATGAGGCTAGTAACTCGGGGAACTAATATTTTACAAATGTCTGATGCGGAGTGTTACAAAATTGTGTGTAACTAACAGAGCCATTCAAAAGGCAAGACAGAGGAATGGATTTCACGTAAGGGAATATGAAAGTTCATCGATACGGTTTCTGATGCCACCTTGCAACTAGTTTTTTAGAAACTGCCAGTTGTCAAGATTTGGTCGGGTAGCAAGGAATATCCACAGTTACCTGAGGATGCTATTATAATACACCACCCCTCCCCAAATATTTCTCTTTGGGAGGCAGAATTAATCGTCTTCATATATTCCAGAAGAGCCTATCTAAGAAGATTGACACAGAAACAGATATGAGAATCCAGCCCTCTTGTATTAAGCCAGTCACTGAAGAGATTTTAAAATTGCAAAATAAGAAAAAACACCCACACTTCTCATTTATTTTAGAAAATCATTATTAACATAGTTATTTTTAATGATAAAATGTCATTTATATGAAAGTGATGGGTTCATTATTGTTCTTTCAAAAACAGTCACAAAAAATATTTAAATGGAAGGTGGATTGTATCAGCTGATTTGGAAGTGGCCTCCCTCTCCATTCGGAGGCCGACGTAAAGCCCCGCTGTTCACTGTGAGGTAGTTTAGATAATCCTGTGGCTCCTTGCAGAAGATGTTCATTGAATAAATGGATGGGCACAGGCATAGAGCCATACACACCCTTAGCTGATGTAGGCAAATGCACTTTAAGGAACATTTTATTTTGCCTTAGTGACTTTAGTGAGAAATTCTCTAGAGACATTAATAATAAACATTTTATATAGGAGATACACATTATGTAAACTGTAATATTCTTTAGCTTTGATAGGGATCCAAAAATATGTTCAAATGAGTAGTATTAAGACACACGATTTAGGAAGGAATGGAGAAATCATCAATTCATATCCTGATAAACTTAATGATCCTTAAACTTGTCCGTCTCAACAACCAAGGAGTGACCCTCTCCCCGCACCCCCACTTCCCTTGTTTTTATTGAAGCTCACTAGCATGCATGAATTGTCTAGTAGGAAATCCAGGCAGCAGAAACCACATCTTTAATTGTCATCATTATTTGTCATTTCTGAGGAATTTCAATAGTATATCTAAATCATCTATGAAATTGTCTTGTTCTTTTGTCAACCAAAGCAAAACTTCTACCAACAACAATGGGATGGGTGTTCTTTTTACGAAATTTTCTTATAAATTAAAATATCTCTTTCACTTGATCAAGGTTACATAATCAATTTGTACCTCGATACTTGAAGGACTTTGATGATGTGTTTGCTTTTCCTAAATTCTTAGAGTAATTTAGAGAGTTACGATGTTTTAGAAGTAAGAGCTCCTAAGACATCAAGTAACTCATTTAAATCAGGAGAAGTTATAAGAAAGGACAAACCAATGGGAGTAGGAACTTTGTGACTCTCACATGTTAGCCTTGAACTGAGGGTGGGCTCCTCCTTCTGCATGCCAACCCCGTATCAGTAATGTCCTCATGAAAAACCACTGCGCCAAAATCCTCCCTGAGCAAACCGAATGCCATTCCAATCGATTGTGTCATTATAACCTAATTGTTGCAAAGTGAGGAAATAATGTAGGTGTACTTTTAAAGTCACATAAACTATACTGTTCAGAGGATAGCTACTGTCAGGATAGTAGCACACACTAGGCTCTTTCTGTATAAATATAAAATGTAATGGCATTGTAATGGGAACTCTAAGTCAGAGGAGCATTTTGAACGACCACAGGTCCTACGGTAGTGTGTAACCATGACAGTAGGGAAGACCCAAGATGGTTATAAACTCGAGACTGGAAACATGGTTGATCCGAGTAGGGGACCTCCCCAGTTCGGTTCACTTGTTTGGGTAAAAACCAAGTGTGGAATTTTGAAAAGCCACCTGAAATGAGAGCAGGAAAGACAAAATCACAATTTCCAATCTCGTGTACGCCCTTCTGTCAGTGCCATCTTGGTTGGCTAGTCTTTCCTACCCAGCATGGTCTGAGGGTTTCATGTGTCATAGCACTCTCACTCCCTATATACAGGGGTGCCAAAAAAGTGTACACACAGTTTAAGAAAGGGAAAAACTGTATTAGAATTGTAATACTCAGTATATACGGATAACAAAAGATGAATACAAGTCATGTGTGACTTCTGCAATGACAAGAGGTGCTCAACATGGTCACCATCAGCCCTTATGTGATACAGAGGTAACAGCACTTAAAATGTGCATACATTTTTTTGCACCCCCTGGTATATTCTTTTTTTGGCCATTTTCTCCAGGCTAATCTCAAGCTCTATGTGAATCCAGTAATTCTCACCTCTTGCTATGTCCAGGCTAGTTAGCATTGCCGGAAAAATCTACATGACTCGGTGCACAGATATCTTTTAAAAGTTAGGGTTCCAGCCCGAGCTGTGCTTCTCAGTATGGCTTTGCCCCTAGTAAAGTCTTTATTTTTCTCTTCTCTGATCTCCCCCAGCTTCTTCCAGACCTGTCATAATACATGTACCCCCATTTTTTTCCAGGTTCATTCCTTTCCTAATTGAATATATTCCTAACTGTACTATGTAAAATGATCAAAATAGCCAACATTGATTAAACATCACCAGAAATTAGAGTCAGTTCTTAAGAAGTTTCTTTTAATCCTAATAAGACTGGAAGTTAAGTGTTGCTATTATTATCCAATTTAAAAAAATGATAAAACTGAAGACCAACCTACACAGTTTTTAACTGGAGGAACCAGGATTCAGAACCAGGGTTCTGTGACTCCCAACTCAAAGTCATTTCCATTACAATGTGCTCTTCCTGCGTTATGCTGGGAATCTTAAGTAATTTTCTCTCTTCCATCCCAGCAGTAGTTTAAATCTTCCTAAGGAATACTTGCCTCTGTGAGAATCTCAAATCCACGCATTCATGTGTGCCAACAACCCTCTAAGGTTATTGTAACATATAAAACACCCCGAGTGTTGTAAACTATTTTTTGAAGTTAGATAATTTTGTTTCCTGCCTTCCATACGATCAGAGTCAAATAAGGGAGATCAGACAATTATTCAGTAAACACAGGCCGTGTATTAGTCTTCCAGGGCTGCCCTAACGCAACAGCAGGAACTGGGCACCTTAACCAACAGAGGTGTCTTCAGAAGGACGGTTTCTCAGAGGCCTTTCTCTGCCCAGGTTGCAGACAGTGACCTCCTTTCCGTGTCGTCACGTGGGCTTTCCTCTGTGCACACTCCCGGTGTGTCTCTGTCTTCTTCTTGGGACGCTGGTTTTAGGGATTAGGATCCCACCCATTTGACCTCATTTAACTTTAATTACCCTTTTTAAAGGTCCTGTCCCTAAATACAGTCTCATGTCGGGGAGGGGGCTTCAGCATATGAATTTGGGGAGGATGTAATTCAGTGTGTAATAGGCAGCACATGTGATGATGGTCTTCAGTGAGTTTTAACAAGTTCTATTGGCGTTCAGAACATTGAGAGTTAAATATAGTCTAGAGGGAGGTGATTCTAACACATATGCTAGAGAAAAGGAGACATGTAATCTAGAACTTGATAGATGGTATAATCTGGAAAAAATTGGACACAGGGGACACAGTATTTCTTATGATGGAAATTAATCATGAGAGTAAATATTTAGGAATTAGCCAAGTGTGTATAACCGGTGTGTACAACAGGCTAGGAAAATGCGTGAGCACAGGTGGTGACGGCTTTGACAAAGCTCAAAGTTGGCAGTAGGAGAGCCCTTGAGGCTAGAGATGTTTCTCTACCTCCTCCTTTACCCATAATAAAATCTAGCAGAGACTTGCAATTTTGGTGTGTTTTGTTTTGTTTTTAGTATCGACACATACTCTAAATTGAATTGATTCAAACCTAAATTGGTCAGAGGGTGGTGGATGGGGTTAACAATTACTATTGTCTGCTGCATTGAGTTCAAACTTTTCATGTTAGCGCCTCCACTTTAAGGTTTTATTTTGTCTGTCCTGCATTCTTGCCTCCTTTCTCCAGCCATGAGTCCCGTATTCTAACATTCGCGTGCTACCAACAACACCCTTAATACCTACACCCTGTGTCTAAATCTGCCTCTTTGCTCCTGAATTTGTCTTGCCTCAAGTGCTCTAACCAACCCCTCTTCATTAATGTAATTGCTTTGTAAATAGTATCTTCCAGTTGACTTTCTACAGGGCTAAGCCTTGCCTGAAGCTTTCAATCAGTGACTTCCTAACTACCCTCAGCAAAGTATTTTGTAATGTTATCTTGCCCAGATCTTCATATACTCCATTCAGGTAACTCTTGTCTACACAATCACTTGCTACTTCTTACACTGCATGTGCATACATAGATACAGTGCATTGTAAAGTGTCATTGACTACAAACTCAAGGGCAGTTCTGTAGCCTAGGGCAGATATTTAAAGAGAGAAAGAGAGACCCTTGCAAGCCATAGGAGGCGTCGACCCTCAGGGATTGTCACAGGCATCTCCACATCCCCTTCGTCTTATTGCATGTCCTTATCACATCATATTATATTTCTGGCTTTGATCTGGAAGCTTTGGAAGACCATCAGATTTAAAAGCTGCAAAAATGTAACAGAGTCTACCTGAACTCTATACCGAGGCGATACCTGTGTGACACCATTATCTGGCTGGCTGTGATCATCACTTTGAAAGTAGACTGAGTGGATCTAAATAATTTTTTAATTAAGCATCTGATTTAGATGATTTGGAACAGAGCGAAGTTTGGTATTTTTCCCCTCTCTTGTCTCATTTATCTTTTTTTCTATATCCTCTCTTCATTAAAAGAAACGTGATTCAGTCTCTACCTCTAAATATTAATGCCATTATTGCATGCATTTCAATTCAAACAGAACATTTTGGATACAAGAAAACAATGAATGGAGCCCTTAAATACATTCACAGCTTTAAGAAAATGGAAAAATGGCTTTATACGCATTTTACTTCATCAAAACTTAAAATAATGTGACCATTTTTGTTTTTGTTTTTCTACTTCGTGTTATTTATGAGTCTATCATCTGTAAAGAGCAGGTAAGAGCCTTTCAAAACATTTGTACAGGCAGTATCATATATCTTTGTTTAATTCAAATTAAATTCAACTCCAACACCCACATGTCCCTTGTAGGCACACATATGGTAGGACTTTTAATGTGGTCATTTGTGGTGGCAAAAGAACCTTTGCTTGTCAGTGTGATGACACAAAGTTTGGTGGTGCTCACACAAGTCCAGAAGTGGTCCCCTTTATTCACATTGGCCTTTATTCCTGCAGGTTGGAAATTACCCCATAACCCAAGTGGCACAATGCGTGACCTAAACCTTGAATCCAAGGACTGCTTAATGAATTGCTTTTAGTCAATCCTAGCTGAAAAATTCTCTTTTCTAGCTCTGAAACACACACACATCTGTTTCCCAGTCCTTGGTATGAGCAAAGCTCAGTCCTTAGGAGTAATTCCTTGTTGCATTTTTAGAGATGTAACCATCTCCCCTCTTTTTTTTTCCCAATGAGAAATAGAGCTTCGAAATAAAACATAAGTGTATTTCTCAGTAGATGATCTGCCTACATTAAATTTTCAATGAATCACCTTCCTGTGCTTAAAAAGGACAATTTGGAGAAGCCATTGATTTGAGGACGTGGGGAATTGGGATTTGAGGTGTAGAGGGCAGGTGAGAAAATGAGCACCACCGTGCGTGAGCTGCATATGAAGCGTGTTGTGGAGGGGGAGGGAGCTGTGATCGGAGATTACAAAGCGGAGAGGCAGATGCAGAAGGGCTTAGGCTTCAGCCATTTCACATGCTGATTTGCTCTAATCGCCATTAATCCCTATTTGGCTCATTAATGTGACGAGAGAACCTGGTTGAAAGGAAGTTCCAAAGTAAGTCCTAATTCTATGGAAAGATTAATTGTGCAACTGACTATTCAATTACCTTAAAGAAGTCGAGGCTATTTCTGGACTGTCAGAGCCAAATCGAAAGATTTACAGCCCCTGATAAATGAGTGCCTTCTTTTGGAATTCAATAAACATCATGGCCTGGTAAGGACTTCCTGAAGAAGACACAGAAAGCACAGCTAGGACATGATAACCAAACCAATCATTTTCCATTTGCTACAGAAGGTTAGAATTAAAGCGATTCCGTAGTGTTACCTCCCCGGGCGGGACTTTATCATTAATTCTCCTTTGACCCTAAACTTTTCAGTATGAAATTATAATTAAACCTGTAATAAAAGAAAGCCCTGCTGTAAGATCTTAAGAAAAAACGTTTTGTAAATTGTGATAATCCAGGACTCTCTCCATAAATAATTTTTTGAAGCTCTTGTAATGTTATGGTTTCCAGATAGCCCAAGTCTACTACTCATTTAAATGTCTCGACAAGCTCAGAGTTAGATGTTTTTCCCTCAGGTTTAAACCCCAGTCCACCTTAGGGGCGTAAATCATTTATCTGTTTGACATGTTACCATGCATGGAGTCCTATTCAATGGTGAAGGTTAACTGAAGGTCACAAGAGGCATTGAATCCGGAAAAGGAAGGAAAGGAGAGAGTCTTGTTTTCCAGGCCAGGGAAGGGGTGACCCTATGCTGAAAGTCTGGCATTTAATTGCATTTCGTTACAAGTAAATAGAATGCGAGTGCTGCAGTGTGGGAATAATAAACAGCAGAACCGGGACTGCGGCTGGGAGGCCTGGGCCCGATCGCCGGCGGTGTCGCTGGATGGCAGCTCTGGCTGGGCAGTAGCTCCATGACTGACCTTCCCAAAGTCATCCCTCCTCCGTGGGCCTCCGCTTCCTACGGATGAAAATCAAAGGTTGCTGTACATTCTGCCTGCATTTCCTCGAAGGCTGGACTCCGTGGCACATCGGCTCTGTCGTATGGCTTCCTATCAAAATAAAGGCAACCATGACACGAGTTACACAGCAACTTTTCTTCTTTTCTCTTGAACACAGTGTAGGTTACACCAAGAGTGAACAGAACCGGGAAGATCCGAGCAGAGTACTCTCCTCTGGAAATGATTAATTGGGGGCTAGGGGGAGAGGGTGACGGGGAAGGGAGGACAGACAGGGGACAAGAGAGGTTTGTTTTGCAGGAGACGCGGGTATAAATCCTTGGGTGTGTGACACATTTCTCAAACTACCTATGTCCCAAATTAAACTCCCGTCCTTCCCCACAAAATCTCCTCTGGTCATGGAAACCCCATCCTTTCCATTTCTGGGTGAACCGTCCCGGAGTTAGCCTGACTCCAAGGGCTTGTCCACGCACCCCATGGAATCGGTGACCTCCTCTTCAGCACATTGTTAGCGAGCAACCACTTCTCACTGCTGCCACCCTGGTCAAAGCCACGGTCGTTGCCTTACCTGCTTCGTTGCACCAGTGCTTCATCAGAGTCCCTGCTCAACCCCGGCCCCATCTCAGGGGCCAGCGTGACCTGTCATGTCACAGCTTTGATCGTGTTACTTCTTGACTCGGAGCTGTGCGATTGCTTCCTGTTTCACGCAGAACAAAAAACCAAAAGCCGACAGCATTGGCCCTACACAATCTTCGCCTGTCACGGTGCAATTCGGTGGCACCCCCTTACCTTTGTACCCCCTTGGATATGTCTGCCCACCGCTGCCCCTCCCGCTTACTCTGCCCCACCCGTCCTGGTCTGCTCACTGCTTTTCTCATTCTTGGAGCACGTAACCAGCCTTGGCACTCACTGGCACCTTTTGCCTGGATCACTTTTTCCCACTTGGCTTTAACTGTGTCACAGCTTTCAAGTTTCTGCTCCACCGGGTTATTGAATCCTGCACTTTAAATTCCTTTGCTCACCCATACATCCCAAGCACCTAGAACAGGGCCCGGTACACAGTAGATGCTCAGTAAATATTTATTTGCTGAATGTATTCATCTTAGATGTTATATTTCTACCACTGGGTCTAGTGTTTACTCTCCCAGCTGCTAATTCACCCAGAGTAGGTCTAGTTCATAAATTCAACCCTGACATCATCAGCTTTGTAATTTGTTTTGGGAGGTTTTCATGGGGGGACCTCACCATTGTGCTACATGCCATCGATAACTCTGAACTAAGCGTTTCCCAGAAGGAAGCCTGGTGTAGTAAATGGAGAAAAGCAGTGAGGAATGGAGTAGGTAAACTTTCAAAGCAAAACCACCCACAGACTAGAAGGCACACTTTTCGGTGGGACAAGCCAAGATTATGACAGAAAGACCAAGAGTGTAAGAGGCAAAATAGGAAAGTTATAAACTACACAAAAACCATATTGGAATACACAACCAATAGGTAGACAAAGGTATGAAAAGAGATGTTTGAAGATACAATAAGATGCTGGTGTTATGCCAAAGCCAAGGTAGCGTTCACAGCTGTTACTTACCTCTTAGTGTTTTGCTTTGAGAGGGGAAGGAAGGGAGGGGGAAAGGAGGGAGGGAGCTGTTAATAATTCAAGAGTACCAATGGACAAAGCCTGCTCTTCTGAAGTGTTCTGAGCCAAGGAATCACATCTAGATGTGGGCAGCCAGAGTGCGAGGCTAAGTAGAAGAGTCCAGATCGTACCTGACATCGGACAGGAGCAATCCAGCAGGCTTTATACTGGGTCAGGCAGGACCTAAGAGTCTAAGCATCAGTTCCCATGGTACGCGTGCCTCGGGAGGTACGGCTGGGCCAGTCAGAAGTAAGCGCAAAAATAATCAGTCATGGTGAAAAAACTAAGTAAAAAAATGCAAAAATGTTAGTTACGAAACAATACATGTTAAGTTTGAATCATCGTTAATTGGAGACACTTCAAAATTGGATCCCATGAGCGAATGATGATGGGTGAGGGCGTGGCTGTGAACCCTCCCCCAAACCTCTCTTCTACCAATCATTACGCACAATTTTAGAATAATGCATGTGTGACCTTTCTAGAACTTGCCCAAACATATAAATACAGTCGTAACCAGACTATTTGATCAGTTTAGTTATTGACTGAGTCAAAGTAAGTGCGTTGTCTTTAATCGTGATTCTTTTCCAGTTGTGTTTCTATTTAATGTTTAAATACTTGAACTTTATTATCAATATTGAACTTCATCACAAATATTATAGAATTAAATCTGTGGTTCATCCTTTCAGTGGAGTCATTTTTCTTTCTAATTTATCTCATTTCCACTACTTTACATGAAGATAGGCACTGAGCAAAAGTGTCAGTAATTTGTAAAAACAGGTTTAAAAGGGGTGCATACGTGGAAAAAGGTTGGGAACCCCTGGTCTAAGAAGACTGAAAGGCCAGATACACCACAGGACGAAGGTCAGTGCATCCGTTGGAGCGTCTGGTCCTCTTTTCAGAGGACAGAAGACCTAGATACGTGTTTGCATTCGTGGCAGCCGAGGGTTTAGGCAATGCCCTAAACAATCTCGCTTTTTCCTGGTTAAGGTCCAGGCAGAGGTGCTGGGCCCGTGGGGAATGCATGCAGTGATGAGAAAAACCACTGGCACTCAATTGTGCAATTACTGAATACTTTTTGACGCGCCTGGTTAGGGCTATAGAAAAGTAGGAAATGGGAAAATGTACCTACAAGAAAAGGTAAATGAGATTTTCCCCGACAGGGCACACATGTTCTAAATAGAAGCTTTGTGGAGTGTTATTGAAAATTTCTCTGAGCATGAAAAATGGGTGCTTAGATGAAGAATCCATACGTGTTAAAAATCACTTGTAAATGTAATTGAAAAAATAAAATGTAAAACTTTGTACTGATTTCAATGGGAATAAAATAAGACTGTGGAATCAAAAATTTAAATTATTATTCCCAAATTCACTTAAAACATTCAAATTGAGAAAGGCTTGCAGCGGGTGGACAATTGAGCCCTTCCTTGTAAGTGACTTCAGACCACCGTGAATTAAAACAGAGATGATTCCAGTTAGCAAACAGCATGGCGGTGAATCACATCGTCCCGTAGCAAGTCAGATAAGACATCTTTGAGTTGTGTTGACCACACACGAACAGGTTAATGTGCACGAGGAACCGGACATTTTTAAACTTAGACTCCTTTACAATTTTGGAAGGAGGGAGGCAATGGGATGATGACCTATGAAATGTATCTCCATCCAACCAGCTTCTATTTATATTCCTTTCTCATGTAATTTTTCTGCACTGAATCCAAATTTCAAATATCAAAAGGTCACTTGCCATCCTGAAGTTAAGCTTCTGTGCGGAGACTGGACAGTGTGATCACCACCACCGGACACAGCACCGCAGGCACCATTGATAACTGTGCCTTCAGGTCATTCTCTTTCAAATTCCCCTTTCCTGGAGGCAGCGCGTTTCCCAGTGTGGATAAGGCCCCGGGCTGGGAAAGGCTGCCACTTACCTCTGTGACATCAGAGGCAGAAAGTGTAAACAGAACGGATAGTCAGAGTGAGGAAAGAAAAGGAATTAGCCCTGGGCCCCTCTGTGCCACAGGGTGTTTGGGGACTAGTGTGTGGGCAGTGCTGGATTATCCAGTTGGCCAACTGGGTGGATGAATAATGTACTGGGAAAGCAGACGTTATTTCAAAAAATAAATGTGGCATTTACTATTTTGAAATGAGTGTCAGATGCCACCGTAAAGTTCTGTGTTGGCCATCTTAGCCTTATTTTGGACGCGGTACCATTTCGTTAGGCTGAGTTACAAAAGGTGTCCGTGGGTGGGGTTATTTGCAGTCACTTTTTCAGTCCTTAGGGCCTCTCCTACAAGCAGGGTTTGGGATCTGAGAAGTTCCTGACTACTTCCAGGCTAGGTCGTTGTTTCCTTCTTCTGGGCTCTTGGTGGAACGGACTCCCTGTGTCCTCCTGTCCTTCCTCCCAGCGGGAACCCAGCCGGTGAGAAAACGGTGAATGTAATTAGAAGACAGCTGCCCTAGAAAAAGCACACCAGTTTGGCCCTGACCTTCCCACTTAAAAGTTCTCTGAACTTTTGTTAATTCATTCGTTAAAAGAACAGATTGGGCCAAATTATGTCCAGAGCCAGAGTCTTTGCCATTACCATGTGACCTTGGGTAGATTACCAACATGTTGGACGTGTTCCTCATGTGTGAAATTGTGGAATAATAGTTAACTTCATCCAACCCTCCCTCCCTCCGTCCCTCCCTCCCTCCCTCCCTCCGTCCCTCCCTCCCTTCCTTCCCTTCTTTCTTCTAAGAAGTGAATGAGATAGTGCATGTGAAAGCCCTTTAAGAATTAAGATTGTAGTATAAAACTGCAAGGCATTATTACAATTTCTAAAGGAGTATGTAGGTCAACAGCTACTGAATGCATGTTATGTACAAGCACAGTGCTATGAGTTTATGATGTATTATCCCAGATAGACAGTAAATCTACACGGTGGTTATCATCTATTTCCTGCAGATGAGAAGCCCGGGGTTCTTGAAAGTAAAGGGATGTTCTTAAGGTCAAACATAAACAGCAGAATTTGGGATTCAGACCCAGGCGTGCCTGGCGGCAGCTTGCCAAGCTTGTTTCCTGTGGCTTTAAGAAAAGGTGATCTGTCGGGTGCGGGGAAGGGCTGAAGGCAGCCTGGGTCTTCTGCTCTTCTAGCAGAATAGAATGGCCACTCTTCTGTTCCCTTTGAAATGGAATAGCTGCTTCTATGGAGTAGGGCCGGCAGGCAATTTTGAGAGTGGTGATTCTTTTCCCTTAATGTATTCGCCTCATTGCAATCTCTTGTCACTAGAATCCTGGAGTTTTAATAATTGTTCTAATGGAGGTGTTAAGGGGAAAGTGTCTAGATGGGGAATTTCAGGACATGCATACTTTTTAAAAAGCCTCCCAGGTAATTCAAACAGGCCTTTCTCCCAGTGAGATCTTCCTCGGCTAAGAGCTCTTTAAAAAGAGAGGTGAGGGGCGGTCCTTGCAAAATATTGGGAGCTCCCCTCTCAAATACTAAATAGCTCGGGGTTTGAACTCAGAAGAAAGCCCGGAGACTCAGTTGGCCATTTCCGTGAGTTTTCAGCAAATAGTGACCAAGAGTTAATATCATCATCATTCTCAAAAGAAACGAGTAAAAATGAGGACACAGCTGTTAATAGCTAAATCTTCCTATTTCATTGTCCTATCAAGGTGACTCGGGGAGGGCTGCCTCAATCCTGACAAGTATCTGCTCTAAGGGTTGACGTTCCTGTGGGATCTTTGTTGCCAGTGTCAACAGGCCTGGGATAGTTGTTTGATTTGATACCATTCAGCCCAGCAAGCCATGACCCGGAGTGTCACGTATAAATGTCCCAACGTGTTCATCTTCCATCGTGATGGGTCTCAGATTATAGTACCAACTCGGGGTTCGTTGAGTCCGAAGCATTTCAACTCTAGCTTTTATCCCTTACTGGCTCGAGTGAAAGAAATTTCAAGAATGTCAAGGTCAAGGAGGCTTAACCCTCACTAATTTTATTATATTAGTCTTAAGAGCCTTTTTGCAGGTCCAGAGACAGTTTTTCTTGTTAGTTGTGAAACTACTAAGTGCTAGTTGAGAATAGGGTAGAGAGGTTTTAGTTGTAGTGTCAGTTTCTTGAGTTTCAAGGTGTATCTTTGCACAGTTTAGGTGGCTTTTGTGTGGAAGCCAAACTCCTGCATTGAAAGAAACCAGTTCCTGTAACCTTGGCTTAAATTTAAAAAATCTGTTTAAAGTAGTTCTTAGTAAACAGGGAAAAGACCAATTACCTCTGTTTATTCTAAAACTTAATTGTCTCTGCCACTGGAAATCCGATTGTAAGTTTAAGAATATTTGTCAGCATTTTCATTGATAACATTTACAGTCAGTCTTTCTCAAAGTGCATGAGCTCTCTCTATACATTATTTAAATTTTCAGTAGCATTCATTTTTCTAATTTTCCTTTATCATTTTCAGTTTGGTTAATGATATGAATGTGTTTGTAGGAAATTTGACTATAAGCCAAACCTCTTGGAAACAATTATTAGGTTCCGTTAAGAATTTAGAGATTGAAAAGCAAAGAAGACAATAATGAAGTCACAGAAGGTTATCACAGAAGAGAAAGGACAGACCAATATTAAACAAGGCATTGAGGACAAATTGAATCACTGTGTTCCTCTTCCAATATTTCTACTTCATCAGATTTCAGTTATTTATTACCCTTAAAAGATTATACTTTCTGTGGATAACCTACAGCTGCTCATGTCCCAAACTAAACTGATTGGACACGCCTGAGCCTGCGGAGGAGCAGGAGCGATGGTGTTTGTGTGTGTTTATTATCCCGGCCCTTCTTGATGAATATGTATGAGCTAGAGTTTGAGACTTGACAGTGTTTGGGGGAGGTGGAGGTAAATTGGTTAATAGAAATGAGCTTTACAAAGCATATTAGTTGCAAATTTATATTTTATTAGGACCAACTCAAATTACCCAAATGTGCACCAGTCATCTCTATTGTTGTCTTACAAGAAGGGAGGGGAAAAAGCAGAACAAAACTGCAAAGCATGTGGCTAAGTTATCTTGCATATTTTGCCTCAATTTATTTTCAGCTGTGTGAAGTTGGGAAGATGTCGTATCAGTGCCTTTTTTAATAAGAAAAAAGGCACTGTTTTAATCTTCAAAAAACAACAGCTTGCAGGGGTCAATCTTTTAAAGTATATGCTTCACTGGTTGCAATTATTAATCAGTTTCCTCCAGGAAATATATGAAATTAAATATTAAAGTAGAGATCTGAAAAGTGTTACCGTCTCAGGGCTTCTGAGAGCATAATTTCCTTATTAGCCTGAAATAATTGACCTTCCTCAATCCAAATGTAAAATCTTGCATGAATGCAAGATCCCTCATTCTGTCTCTTCGCTGCATCGTTTGGGCTTTATTTACCTGTTGGCGTTTGTCTCTTTGTCATTGGCACAGTTTCTTAGAAGTTAACTTTCCATGTAGGCATAGTTAACTGCTAAATAAAGGTTTTGTTTATAAAAAGGAAACTTTCACATTATACTCAGTTTGTTGTTGGTTCCCTTTACTGATTGGCCTGTCACATGCCAGGCACTACTGTCATTGCTTGCAACCAGTGAACAAAGAACCTGACCCTCATGAAACCTACGTTTTTATGGAAGGTAGAAGACATTAAGCATAAACATGTATTATAAACATACTCTATAGTGTGGTAAAAGGGGATACGTGCTGTGGCAAATTTACAAAAGAAAATGTAGACAAGAGTAAGGGACATCATGAGTGCCATGTGTGTGGGCTGCAGTTTTAGAAAGAATGCTGCTTTCTGTATTAAGAAGGCGACACTTGGACAAAGATGTAAAGGAGGTGAGGCACGTAGGAGCGCTGATCCTTGGAGGAATAGAAGGGAGCCAGAGCAAAGATTCAACAACAGAAGCATAACCTGGAGGGTTTAAGAAGGAGCTGAAGACGGCCTGGAGTCGGCGGGCAGGAGCAAAGAGGAGATAAGGGCGGGGCAGGGCATGGCCTCACGCAGATCTTAGAGGACAGTCGTTTCCTATTTCCTCAGCGTAAACACTGGGTTCTCACTGCAAAGTTTTGAGCACAGAGTGATTGATATATCTGATTTATTCAGATTCTGGATACATTATGCATGTTGAGTCAACAGGAATTTCTAATGGATTAGAATTGAATTCAGAAAGACGTAAAATTACGTGTATTACCTATGGAAACCATAGATAATCTTGGTAAGTAATATTCCTAGCAAGTAATAGTAGTAATACTCACAGAAAATACTAATATCGGAAGCATTGCTGTATGTCAGATATTTCTGTTTTATGGGTGCTCACTCGCTAATCCTCCCAGCACCCTGTCAGGGGTAAACTGTCATTATTCCCATTTTCCGGAAGAGGGGTGTGAAGCACAGAAAGTTCAGTTCCTAGGCCAGGATCACACAGCTAAAAAGGGACAGAGTTAAATTCAAATCCTGGCATTACAGAGTGTGTGCTCATAACCTGAACTACTCATAAATTGAAGAAAGATGATTTATAGAAAGAGCCCTGGATAGGTAAAGGTAAGGAATACCTCTGATTTTAGAATGAATCTTCTTCTGCTTCTTTACAAGGAAACGATAACAGAGCTGGGAAGTGGTGACAGTGCTGAAGGGGTGGGATTGTATGACTCCAGATAGTAATATCTTGATGTTTATGCTGTCTGAACAAGTGCAGACTCTCAACAAAGGTTTATTAATATTTCTCCCTGGTGGTGCAAGTCTCTCAAGAGCCCACGACAGCTTCACTTCTCACTGTCTTTATTCTGAGCCTCAGTGCGATGGAATCGCTTTTATCTGGAACTTGTCTGTATCATAAATGATGACGAAGAGAATGTGCCAAACTATAGCCTGCCTCCTAACATTTTCTGTCTGCTGGAGATACACATCGCCTCCGCCCACCTTTCATTGGCCAACGCAAGTCACGTGACCAGGACTGAGTTCACCAGAGCAGTGCTATGTGTCCATCGCTACAAGGGACAGGACCCATGGAGCGATGGACGTCAAAGTGTGAGTTGAATCTCTTCCCACAGTAGCGCTGCCTTAATTTTAATCGTGCTTTTGTGCTTTGCAGCGGCTAATCTGTTGCCATTGTGCAGGGCTGGACCAGCCTATACATAAAGCAACACACAACACAGCTCATGTACTCCTTGGGTCGGGAGACCTCTTCTTAGATGATGGAAACCGGTGCCGAAGCAGAAAACCCACGTGAAGAACTTTGACAGGTCTCCTGACTTGAGCTCAGTGGGGAGATGGAGGGCAATAGTGTGCCTCTGGAGTTTTCTCAGCACAGGGATTATAAGATTCCATGAAATCTGTTTCTTTTGAAGGAAAATAAAAATACCATATCCTAAAATGTTGGTAGATAATCTGAATGCCAGTGAGCCAGGTTAATTCCTTGATTCAAGGATGTCCTGAAAACAAATGGTATGTTCAAGATTCTAATCGTTTACTTTTTGCTATTTGTGCTTCATAGCACAAAATCTTGATGTGTGGTTCAACAAGACTGATTTTCTCACAGAGGAGAAGGCCTTCTGTAGCCATAAGTTTTTCAGGGAGAGGGACTTCCTTTCGCCGGACATAAAAGGGAAGTCTTTGTGCAGCAGAGAGCACCTGTTTTTGTGTGCGTACTTGTTTCGTCTGGTTTCTTCCCTCATCAAAATGGCTCTGGTGGTGTTTTAGGTAGGAGGGACAATTGGGTGGTAGAAATTTTCTTGAGATTTAGCACATTATGATATACTTATGAGAGTAATTTATTCTGTTTGTTTCTCGAAGTACTTATTTTTGCTAAAGATTTTCCAGGGTTCCACGATATTTAATCTAATCTGATTTATCTTTATTCCTCATGCCCCACCCCATCTCCTCACTTCTTCTATACATCTTGAACTGATGTAAGTAAAATCGACCTGAAAAGGGAAATTGTGGAATTTTCTCATGAACAGTGACCTTCACCATTTAGTATTACTCTTGTTATTTTACTATGCAATGAAAAAGGCTAATTTTTACGCATGGACACAATCAATAGTTTAGTGGTTAGTGGTGATCTGAGGGGAGATGGGACAGGGGTGGGAGAGAAGGGACAGGGTCCCAAATACATGGTGATGAGAGAGAACTGGCTCTGGGTAATGAGCACATAACACAACACATGAACGATGTGCTGTAGAATTGTGCACCTGGAACCTATGTAATTTTTATTAATCAATGTCGCCCCAATAAATTTAACAATAAAATAAATAGGAACAGACTAATTTTTTAAAAACTGAATTTATTTTGTTTTATTTTTGCAAAAGAATTTACTTCCATATATAGGTGAACTGAATTTTTTATTTTGTTTCATTTTGTTTTCTTTTTTGTTTTTTTGTGATCAACATATCCTCTTCGTTCAGAGTTAGGAAAAAAAATCACAAAATTTCAGATGATTTTCTACTTTTTACGAAGAAAAGCACCGTCATTAACTTATAGACCTATTTTATGAGTCATTTCTTTTCCTTTTTTTGAAATTATAATTCTAGAACTTTGGCTCAAACAGTCGAAACTGTGAATAGAAATGTCTTTTTGTTTTACGGATGAACTTCTTCCCGAAGAGGTGTCTCTTTCCCTAGAGGAACAGGAGTGCTAAATTTAGCACTGTCAGAAACTGCAGGTTCAAAGCTCTCTGCTCGTCTCCGAAATGGAAGAGCTGCCACCAGCCTTTCAACTGCAAGTCTTTATGAACCTGGACTTTTGGGGCCGAAGTTAGAAGTCTGTCAATTGAATTCTCTTTATAAAATAGTTGTGCTTCAGGTCGGCGACCTTAGCTTCATTTCCCCTCAGGGATCCTTTAACTTCACTAGAATATTCTCTGGAAAAATGATCCCTTTCAGTGACTGGTGCCTGAGTCCTCTCGGAATTTGCTTATTATTTGCCAGAGTTCCAGTACTTCCTTCCCTTCTGTGTCTAATACACGATTAAATTCAGGATGGAAGTTACTTGATTTTTATAAAGATTATTTCTATCCTGGACGTTTTCCATCTCGTATTTTTTATAATAATGTAAGATGAATGTACTTCCTTTTTCTCTCATGAAGAAGGTAGACAAATACAAGGACCTGATCTCTTTGCTAGTCAGAGAGCAGAACCTGAGCCTAGGCCCAGCTCTCCTTTCTAACCCAGGATAACCAGTGCATTTCAACCCAGGATAAGCAGTGCATTTCAACCCAGGATAAGCAGTGCATTTCAACCCAGGATAAGCAGTGTATAACCAGGGTACCTATATCATCTCACGTTAGGAAGCAAATCTAAAAAGATCTTTACCTCCTTAGTATGGATTTAGCTTTGAGTTGCTTCTTCATTTTTGAAAGTAGTAATAATGAACTTAGTTGTCTTCTGGCTACTGTATAGAGGGACCTACCATAGTTTCAGGATTTGGTCAAAGGGTATCTTCACAGCAAGAAGATAAGTGAATATAAACACGTTAAATTTTAAACATCTCATACGTTCATAATTTGAACATTGAGACACATGGGTAGAATATGTAGCAGACAAAATTTAAAAGTCTGTTAACAATATTTGACGGCTGACTTTCTCTTTAAATTTTTAAAAAATTGTGTGGGAATTTTAGGGGCGGAAAAATCATTTTCTGTCTGCCCTTCTGGGTTCTTAGCTGAGACCCCTTGTAATAAAAGACAGATTAATAGGAGAAAGACAAGCAAAGGTTAATAACACGTATACCTCCTCCATACATGGGAGATATCCAGAAAAATGACGTTAACTCCCTCAAATGGTCCAAGCCATCACCTTAAATACCTCTTCCAGTGAACAACAGAGATGTGAGGGGGTGCGAGAGCCAGATTTGAGAGTTCTTCAGGCAAAATACAGCAAACAAGGGTATGGTTATTAAGAAGATTTAAGTTCTTGACTTCTCCATTGATGAGTTTTTACTAATCTTCCTTTTCCTTATACAGAGAAGAAAACACCCTTACAGTCAGAGATGTCTCTTAAAAATGCAAATGTCTCTTACAAAAGTATAATTTCTACTTCATTGCCAGAGCTGCCTCTCCTAGGTCTGCTGTTTCTTAATAAGCCACTCAAGATAATCATTCTGCTAATAACACATATGAGGGCCGTCCGGAAAGTATCCAGCCATGCATTGTGAAAAACAGAGGCGATTGTGGCTGGACTTTTTCTGGAGAGCCCTCATATCAATGTATTGGGTGGTACATTCTGTTTCCCTTCAGGATCAAGTTTGAGCTCAGAAAATACCGTGGGAAATTTGCTGATGACTATTCCTATCCACTCTTGAATTGAGGCAGTGTTATTCAAACCACACAACTCTGAAGTTTTTCTATCTCCATTATGATTATATCAGGAAGATTTGAAATCATATGAAAATTAAATATTAGACAGTAATTTTAAATTCATAATTTTATAGTGTCTGGCTAGTTAATAAACCCAGAAATTAAAACAGTTGAAATATTTGATTCTACTACTGGCTTGCTTATCTGTGTATTAACAAGTTGGTTTCATAAGTAGCATACTTTTGTTGAAAGTATTTTTAAAAGTTGCCTAAAATTATCTTTCTCCAATAAGTTTTATTTTATTTTATCTATCCTAAGGAGAAGATTATCTATTTTAGCCTGGAATTACACTACTTACATTTTGGTTAAATGTAATTTCTGGCACTTATCTACATGATCATCATATACTTGTTTAGCCTTTATATCTGTTTGTCCTTGCTGTAGTGGTTAGTTTTTAGTAGATATTCAAGTAACAAATGTTTAAGCACAATCTTAAAGGGAACTTAAAGGTGTATCTTTGTGACCAAGCAAAGACGCTGTATTTTAAATGAACATTTTATAATTCTTAATTGTGACCTCCTTCTACAATCCATTTTGGGTGGGTGGAGGGTAGATTTGAGCTAAAGGTTAGCTTAATTAGTTTTATTTATATTTTCAATGACTATTTGTAGATACTTCTTAGGTGAATTACTGCAATTCCTCCATATAGGTCTCTCTCTCTGACTTTCCCTACATCAATTCCATCTTGCAAATGGCCAACAAGTTAAGCTTCTTAATATATACTTTAATACTAGTTAAGAGACTTTCCTTAAAGATTATACATTGCTTGTCCGATAAAATTTAGAATCTTTAATGGTAACTCAAGTCCTTTCTTGTCATATAGCCCTACTTTTTCTTTCAGCCTGGGAGCCTCTATGCCCGTGCTAAATTGCTAAAGTACCTTTCCCAAACACACTACCTTTATGCATTGTGTTCCTTCTGCCCGAGTATGCACCTGTCCTTTACCCCACCCGTTACTATTTTTAACAGCCCTTTAAGATGTACATCTGATCATTGTTCCGATGAGCTTCCCCAATTCTCCTCTATTCAGGCCAGAATAATAGCTCTTGTCAGTGTTTACAGAGCCCTGGGCCCTTCTTGGTAAGGGAACTTACCGGGTCTCCACCTTGTAATCATCTCTCATTGGAACCCGAGCTCCTTCAGAAGGTTAAGGCACGTGCGTCATGCCCCGCAGTTGACAGCGCCGGGAACTTAATGCGTTCACAATGTGTCGTCTGGCTTTTGGTTTTTATTTGTATTTTCTTGTTGTTTGATAGGTATTCCACAGCCTCTGAATTGAAATCTCGAAAGTGTTTAGGCTGCAGTATTTGTGATTTGTGTAGCTATTGTCCGTTTCTCATGTGATACACATTTTTGAAGAAGTAAAATAGCTAGATTTTTCTTCACAAAACGCGATGAAAAATATCAGCTTGTTAAGACGTCATTAACTGAGATCTTCTGTCCATGCCACTTCTAATCAGAATATACTTGGGGCTTTGGGTTTTTTTCAATCTCTTATATGTAAATGCTTATTACATACCACGCGACGTGTTTTCAGATCGAAGAATCATTGTTCAGATCCTTTCTTGTCAGTTTAAATGTACCATAACAATGGAGATATGTCTTTTCAGTATGCTACATGAATTTATACCAGAGCTTGATAACTGAGCTGTCAGAAGTTCTAAATTCATCAAAGACTGCATTATTTTTATATAGATAAAAAGATATGGTTCTCCATTCTGTTACATGAATTGTCATCATAATATTACAGTTAAAGCTAATGAACCATTCTCTGGCATTTGAAAAGCCAGTTAACATAGCATTTTCCTGATGTAGCTCCAAGTTTATAAATGAATTAAATCTGTTTATGTGGGTGTTGGAATGATCATGAAATTATTTCTCAACATTATAAAATAACCCCTTTTCTGCCCCCAATTAAGGCTAGCATGACCTACAAAAAGAAACACGTCATATTCATTTAATCAGAATAAAATATGTAGTGCTTTAAGGGAAAAATAATCTACAAGGGAAATTAGTTGTCATAGCAAGCATTTCTTATTGAAATATGAGTTGTGTATTTGGCGTGAAACAAAGCTTGCTTTTTTATCATTCAGTCCCAACCAAGCCACTCACGACCACACTCTTGATGTATTCCCACTATCAGTGAAAGAACATTCACATTCAATATGCTTTTCTTGTCTCTTCAACAAGAAAAATTGTTTTTTAAAAAAGTGTCCAAGAGAAATTCCCAGTGACTTTTTATCTGTATTCTGCTCACTCTTCATGAAATTCCCTTGCATTTTAGATGAATTCTGGGGATCAGATGAAAGGCACTGGCTATCAAGTGCGAGGGCACTCACTCTATGGGACAAAAACACAGGTACAAATGGGCCGTCCTTGCAAGAATCTTCTGGCAACTTTTGAGGAACTAATTTCAGGTTGTTTTTGTCTTATTAAAAGAGTAAGTGATCAAAAACCTCAAATATGTTTACTTAGTGGTAATTAATATACTCCTATTGTGATTTTTTAAAAGATGTGCACTTACTATGTTTTTATATACAAAAAAAATATAAACATAGATTTAAACACAAAACATGAATATCAAGTAACCTATAACATAAATATAAATTAAAATAAGCTATATATTTATTAATACACACACACACACACACACACACACACACACACACACACACACATGTATGTGTATTTGCATAGTATTGGCATTTCTAGACCTGAACTCACCAGCTTTGAAATATTGAACTGAATGATGATAATGCATTGTAGCTACCACCTATTGACTTTTTATTTTGGTTCATTAGTTAATTCCACCTTTGAAGAATCATGAAAAATGTTAGGCTCTGTCAGTTTGATCTCAACCAGAATCTAAAATGATGGCATTAAAAATTCATCCATATTGAGTTTTTTCTTTTCAAGTTTCTACATGTTTATTGTCTTCTAAAGCATTTAAATGTCTTGCTGAATTTTAAAAAATTTTTCCTCAGCTGTTTCAGTATTGTATTGGCAGAATCTGTAGCTCATGTAGGAAACGGGCTGTTTGGTGTCTGTCTCCTGTTCACACAATGTCTCAGTGTTTTGACCCTGGTTGAAGTTAGGAAGTTTTTGAACTAGAATTACGCGTTTTGTTTAGCATTAGATGGGCTGTTGCTTAAAGCACTGAAACTAAAATCTGAAAAATTGGGTTCAAATTCTGGGTCAGTCATGTCTCAGCTCTGTGATTTTAGACAGGTCACTTCGATGAAAGTTAACTTTGTCTTCTGAGAATTTTTAGAAGGATCAAAGATATATAGGGTATAGATTGAATTTTAAAAGCAAATTATTATATGTCGGTGAAGCATTTGTCTCCGAACACTATAGTTTGTTCTACATTTAATGCATGAAAAATACATCCAGAGAACACAAACAGCTAGAAGTGTAGTGGGGTCAAGGTTTCCTAGCTGGAGAGTTTTATTAGGATTATTAAAATTGGATTATTTCATTCCTGGGCTAGTTTTCTAACACAGATTCTATTACATTTTACAAAGTCAGTCAATAGTGTGTTAGTTGTTCTCCTAGAGGTCACCGAGTTTTCCAAGATGTGATTCTAGTATGTGCCATTCATTCCCCACCCAATAAAAAGATAATACGTATAAGTTTATAGTTAGGCCTGCCACTTAACGTTCTTAAACCCCCTGCGTCTTATCTATACTTTTAGGAATGGGATCCAGTATATTTATTTTGTACTATTATTTTATTTTATTTATGTCATTATTATTAAATTTATTGGGTCATTGGTTAGTAAAATTATATACGCTTCATCTATTGTTTTAAGTGGCATATATGCTAGGAACTTTGGATATTCTATCATACTTCTCTGGCCTTGCCTTGTCCTCAGCCTGTAATGCTCTTACCCAATCTGTCCACCTAGAAAACATCTGTATATTTTTTCAGTTTTATCTCAAAAGGTCTGATGTCCTCAGTAACACATTCTGTGATATAGTCAACCAGCTTAGGTGGCCCTCTGTGTACGCTCACACTGCATATGTAATGTGACCCCATTAAAGAGTTAAATGACTAGCTCCTAGCTTTCTGCTTGTTCATCCTTTCTGAGCTAGACCACGTGTTTTTACAGGAAAGAGAATGATGCTCAGGCGGTGCTAGGTAACTCCTCAGTGAATGAACCACCCTAGGGAACACCTGAGCCTAACCTTGAAGGCAAACAAAAATAATAGTTTGTCGTGTTTTTCCTCCCTTTTATTTAAAAGAAATAGTATATTTATATAATTTGCATTTTAAAACATTTAAAAAGTATTTACATAGGTCATATTTAAAAATTTAACTAATGATTGTCACATGTCATGATTAACATTTTAAGGAATAAGAAGGTGACTTATTAAAGGTCAGAAATACGTCAAAAATCATGTTGCTTTTGTTCAATAGATACACATTTTGACAAAGACATTTGTAATACAAACTTTAGACCAGCAATCCCAAAGTTTGCAGATCGCTTTTGATTAAACTCACACTGACTGAAATGAGGTTTTTCCATGGACTATTTTGTGGGAATTATGAAGAAGCTGCAGAATTCCTTCAGGGGCTGCTAAATTTTCTGTAGCAACACATAATACATAGCATTTTAAGTAAATATAATAATTTAACTGAATACCATACAATAATTATATGTCTTTTATTAATTCTATAAAATATTTGTAATAATAGGTATTATTAAAACAAAACTATATGCAAAGCAGGTTCACAAAAATGTGATTTTTTTTTTACTGGATTACCTAGGTCCTAAGCATATGGATCTTTAGGGATAATGTCTACTTTCAACATAACTCTCAGAGGTCATTGTTAAGTGTAATAACATCTCAAAAATGTGGCAAGAAATACAGAAGGTTTTCTTGAATCATTTGCTTTTTTGTTTAAGACTTCCTTTTTTAAAAACATAGAATCTCACATACTGGAACTACTCTAGGCACTGAAAGGGTGATAAAATCTTAGTTGTGATATTACTTTTCTCAGTAGTAAATGGCTCATGTCTTCTACTTTAATCTACTCTGGAAATTTATATGCATGTTTAAGAGAGGAACTCATTTGTAACTGAAAATACAATAAAATTGAAATAAGTAGCCAGAAAAATTTAATGGTTATTTAAAAGCAGACAGTTCTCTACTCATGCATATTTTTAATATAAGAAATGTTTCATGAACTTTTTCTCCAAGGCTAACTCTTTCTTAAGAATGGAATAAAGTAATTCTGACATATAGGATAGCCTAGGAAAATAAGACAGTGTATTTTCTATGAATCATGCAATTTCCAATCTTGGTAAGGTAGTTGAGTTTGAAAATATCACTGATAATATTTTGGTTATTGGCATGCAGCCATGAAAGAAGTCCCTCATCCATACATAATGACATATGTCAGGGAAATAGTAATGATTACTGAATTATTATTATTACTATTAATTGGTTGAATGGAATGGTGGCATAGAAAAGTTAGGTAATGTGTCAAGCTCTGACGTCATAGCTGGACAATTCCAGATTCGTTTTCATGAGCCCACCTTCCTTGCCAGTTGGTTGTACTACTTTGAAAGATGATATGTTAAATATTGTTTATTTCGTTAAAATAAAATATAAATCAACGTCGGTGGGAAACTTTCAGGGGAATTTCAAATTTGCCTTTTTTAAAGTCATTTTTTAAAAATTCCCCACTGACATAATTCATATCTCCCTGCTGCCTGGAAATCTTTTTCAATGATTTGTTTCTTATTTATCCTCATTGAGTACAGATGAAAATAGACATTCCAAATGTCTTGAGTCAGTCAGACAATGTAATGTTCTGCCCAGTGAAATGTGACTGGGGGGAAATGTGCGTGATGTCTGGGCAGGAGGAGGGAGGCAGCCTTCTCTCAGCCCTGCTGTGACAATCTGAGAGTTGTGTCCAGATGGCGAAGGCAGGAGGTCAGGTGCCTGGGATCACTGAGTCATCACAGGTACAGAAGCTGCCCCGGGTGCGGCAGACACTAAGCATCCTTCCTGTCAATGACACCTAATTTTCTCATGGATACTAATTATGATCTTAGGATATAATGCTGAGCTTTGGGGTTAGTTGGTTGCTGCAACATGACCTATGCTATCTTGACATTTATCTTTTTCTTCTAAAGGAAATTTTATTTATACAATAATGGCAATAAGTGAATGATTTAATATGTGACCATGTGAATTTATAAGAAAGCAAACGCATGGCAAGCATCGCAATGCCAGTTCAAATTGTAGATAACTCTCCATTTACTGTATCCAATAAAGGACATGGATGGTCGTAAATGACCAGACTTGCTTTCCTAAGGTCATAATTAATAGTCCTAGAAACAGAAGCAGTAAGGATGGAGTTGGTGTGATGATCTGTGTGTTGTAGGGTGACATTGTCTTTGACCCTTTCTCTGTGTCGTCCCTCTTCCAATTTATAAAGCACCGTGTTTGTTCTGAAGGGCACAGGGTCTCAAGGTCAGGGAGTGTGTGGAAGACGAATCGGAATCTGGCACCTTGAGACCTGCAGTGGTTCCCAAGGCAGCACAAATCCCTACGTAGTATCACTTTGGAAGTGACGAAAAAATAAAAATGAAACAAAGACAATACACAGGAACTGAAAGGGTTAATTAATCAGTTTTTTTCACACCTAACTCATCATTAGAGGGAAAATATTTAATAAATGTTACTCCTTTCAGTAGTTTTGCTATGCAAATTTTAGAGCTACAAATTTCCTAATGATATCACCTTAATTATTTTTGTAAAGAAAATATCTAGTTGCTATATAGACATTAACTAATTTAGGAAAAAATTACAGCCACTATACATAAAAAACTGACAAAGAAATATAGATATAACTCCTTTCCCTAAACACCTATGGAAATAGCATTCTGTCCTGTATGTACAACCAGGTTTGTAAAAATTAAATACATATATATTTGTTATTAAAAATTGTTTTAGATGTATTTACCTCAAGAACACTGACAATTTAGCAACAACAAGTTAATTAAAAAATTATTTTCAGTTCACAAAATGATTTCTTTTAAAGAGTTGTCAAAGACACCAAAGATTTAAAGGTATTACAGAAAATTTAAAGATATGAAAAGTTCTCAGTTGCTAAAGAAATTGCTAAAGAAATCAGGTAACATAGTATTATACATAATGCAATTCTTATTTCATGAAAAATAATTTTATACTTTAATTGTTTTTTTACTCAAGAGAAGTGATTTAGAACTGTATTGATAATATGATGCACAATGAAAATAATACACTAGAAGATTCATTTATGGCTATGTCATGACACATTTTTTTTAAATGTAATATCATGGGAGCTGTGAAAGAAACCTTTTTTAGTGCCACATGAAAGAATAAGTAGTAACTTACTGGGATAGAATCATAAAATAGTAGAAATGTTTATAATTTTAGATTAAGGCTAAGGAAGATTAGATTATC
Organism: Lyroderma lyra; assembly: GCA_004026885.1. Taxonomy (NCBI): domain Eukaryota; kingdom Metazoa; phylum Chordata; class Mammalia; order Chiroptera; family Megadermatidae; genus Lyroderma; species Lyroderma lyra. The sequence goes on along the minus strand of PVJL010001494.1, from coordinate 71,637 downwards.
CTCAGAGATAAGATGCTCCCAAATATTAGCAAAAAAAAAAAAAAAAGATAAAAATGCAGAATCAAAATATGCTAAACTTACAAATAAATACTTTCTGTGATGTGTAATTATAAGATTTGATTGGATTTAAATTTTATTTTTGGTACAAAGTATTTTTAGACATTTTTGTTTCAACTAGAACAGGTTAAAAACAATTACATTTAAATATGACTGTAACATTCAGTTTTAAGAAAGAGAAAGGAGGTTAACTAGCAATTTCTCTTTAGGTTTAGTAGAAAACCATCCAAACAGTGATAAAATTCAAAAGTCAAATGCATCATTTTTGTTCTTTATAGAGTTAAAAGTTTGCATAGCCAGTAGTTTTCTATGATTTATTGGCTTGACTTTATAGTTCTATCTAGAATCCAATCAACTTTGTCATGCTGAACACATTTTCATTTTTCCTTGAAGATGTGGAAGAGTACGTAGCTGATCAGGAAGCACATTCTAACTAGAAGAAAGTGTTTCTTTTCCTTTTTTTAATTCAAGAAAGTAAGAAAATACTTCTAGCATATAAAGATAATGAATTTTCTTCTCCTTGCTACTCTCCCCACATAAACTTCTGATTGCCTGAGATTAGGAAATCCTAATTAGGCAAATATTGATAAGGGCACTTCAGAGTCCACAGATGACAATCTTACGTAACACAGATCTCCATACCGGGCACAAGAATACAGTAAAAATTTTAAGCTACTGAATGAGTACAAGCATACGAAAGCATTCTGTTCATCTTAGAATAACTATAATACACATTTTTGTCGCAGGCAAGCTAATAATGTTTATTGTTATTAGAATTCAAATACAAATGTAATGACTTGATGATTTTTTTTAAAAGTCCCACTGCCACACGTTGCTAAAATTTCACCTTGGGACAGGAACATCTGAGGTTATCCCAGTTCACTGCTTGGTTTTTGTTATTCTGAGTCCATGATCAGCAGTGACATGCAAAAATTCCTTTAAGTATCTCTCCGGGAGTTTATTTTTCTCATCCTAAACTTTCATATAACTAAAAAGTAGCTTCTGCAAAGCAATAGTCACATTGAATTATATTGTAGGATTGTGAGGACTTTGAGGGAATATTTAATAAAAAAGAAATCCGATGGAGAAATTCCAAGGATTCCTCTTATATTTTAGATCATCTTTTTGTGTTCTTAAAGAATACATATTATATTTGGTTTTGATAAGCAGTGTGTGTTATCCATAATGTTTTTTCTTTTCTCCTATTCAGAGTTTGAAAATTATCATCAATGTCACTCAGTAGATGTGTGTCACCTTAAATGACATTACCCTTCAGACCACCAGTCAGTCACACCTGAATTTGCTGCTCTGGTCCACGTGATGCTAAGGCAAAGTATTATGTGACTTTACTGCTTCTCTTGAAGGAACTATTTATAAGAGAGTTCAAAGGTTTAGATGTTGCAGAATTGTTCTGGAATTAATTCTGAATGATATAGTATCACGCTTCTTTCAAAAACAGTGATCTCCCCCTGGATTCTCAATGCATTATTATTTCAGCTGCTCCTTCTTCTCTTTCTTTCTCCCCCGTTTCTCTGGCTGTATTTTCTGCCTGTCTTGCCCACTTCTGCTCCAGGCCGCAGAGTCCCCGCTGCAAAGATTGCTGTTATACTTCATTTATTCTTTCCTGTCTTACTGTCTTGTCAGCACATTCCCGTCATCCATTTATTTGAACAGCTTACTTAAATAAGGAGAATAAACACTATCTGTGAATAATACTAAAATTCAGTTTTTCTTCTTTTTTTTTGGTTAGCAAATAGTAATTCTTTAAACTAGTGAAGGCTTTCTGAAGTTTGAGAAACCAAATAGAGCACTTACCGAGTGTAGCACTAATAGGTTGTAAAGTTTAGTCAAAAATCACCCACCGGTTGGCATATTGATGGCAGAATGAGACACAGGCCTTGACGTTGGTGAAACATTATTGAATATACAAAAATAGACAAGCAACGTTTGACCCCACATTTGATGTGTGTGTGTGTGTGTGTGTGTGCGCGTACAAAATATATATATGCAAGTATATGTGTGTCTGCGCACACCAACAAGGTAATTGTATCGTATTATCTCTTACATGTATCTCAATTGAGAAGGAAAAGCATTAGGGTGCAAAGCTTAAATTAATGGAACATTCTCTGACAGTTATGAAATTTATGAAATTTAATTACATTATAATTAATTTATAATAAAAATATAAATATAGTTAATAATAAATAACAACAGCAGTCAGAAGGCAAAGTGCATTTCACCCTTCATTTTATATTCCGAATCATGTTAGTCACAGGCTTGCTCATGTGAATTTTAGGCTGTATTAGTGATACAAGATCTAGCTACATTACCAATTTGGTTAAAATAAATGCAGCAAAATGCAACAAAGTTGGTCTATGTTGCATTCTGTCTTCTTATTAGATGCCCACTGATAACTTTTCTAAATAAATGTAGACAGGAAGAAAAGACGAACAGAAAACAAAAGACAGTCCGCACAGTTAATATTTTTTTAAGTATTAGTTAATATTTTTTTACAGTATTAGTTACAATTAGGCCCATCAGCAGAAACTGCTCTGGCTTCCCCCATCCATGACACATACGGTAAGCACACACCTGAAACTCCTGTGCCTGAATAATACGTTCTGTGATTTTAGAAAGAAATTTCGTGGGACATCCGTCTTCATAACGCAACATACTACACACCGCTTGAAACCTCATACCTCTATCAACTATATTCACTGTGTGACTTTGATCCAAATCTTTGCTATACAGACACACATACCATTTTTGGATGGTGACTTTACTACGTGAAAGATAGCAGATAGGATAGTTAACAGCCTAAGTGACTCTTTGCTTGAAAATAACACTCCTAGCCACCTGGAGAGCAAACTTTAGAACTGGCTCCTATGACTGCCACACACATTGGGCTGGTCAGAACTTAATCACGTGGTCATCCCTCCCTGCCAAGAAGGCTGGTAATGTCGTCTGAAGCAAAGGGGCCTTAAGCCTAGCCCAAACTCAATTCTTATTATAAAAAAGTAGAATGAGTATTTAGGAGAAACTAGCCGTCTTCCTTTGTGTTAACAGAGCCATTTGTGTACAACTTCACTTAAAACCAGCCCTTCTGTTACTATGTAGCTCCCGAATGCAGGAATCCCCGTGTGTCTGTAAATATCCCATGTCTAGCTTGGTGGCCGGCCAGGGGGGAAAATGTGTTGAATGGGTGAATTTTCCAACTTTTGAAACATGCACGTCATCACCAATCATATTTATCCTCGACATAAGGAGGATTAGCAAATAGATGAATGCTGAAAAGCAGCAAATTTTACTTCTTATTTGGCATAGGAAGAAGATTACTCAATTCTCCCAAATTCTTAAATCGGTAAGAAACAGCCATGAAAGGCAATAACTTACGCAGCGAAAAATAAATGAAAGGAAGAAAAAGACACTTCCAAAAGATAGGGTGTTTTCATTACAGTTCTAGGAATAGCTGAACTGTGCTCCATTCGTCGCCAAAGACAACATTCAAGTTTTGAGGAAAAGAACATGTTCTTGGTATCCACAGTTGCATCTGTCACGTATGAGTATTTGCACATGTTTCTCCCTTTCTTCACAATGACAGCTCGGCTGCCTCATGCTAGTTCCCACGCGTGGGGCGTTGAGCTATTTTCATTCCAGCCCTGTTATTTTCAGCCTCAACTGGAAGTGAGTGCAGTGACCCACCTGGTGCTAGATGCTCCATCCAGCCTCTTTGTCTTCTAAGACCAGGCCCACGCTATTTTTAGGTTGACACTTCTTTGTCTTGGTCTTGAGAACTCCGTTCAAGGCACGCCTTTTCTGGCCAGCCTCCGGAGCCCACCAGGCGACACAGCCATTAAATTGTAGGTTATGATGGGAGCACAGACCATGTCGGGGGCACTTGTGCACTGTTGACCTCGGGAATCATTGCACTCGGATTTCAACTTGGCAGAAGGTGACAGGAATATTTCAGGGTATGGAAACGTTTCTCAACGATAGAAATCCTATTTATTTTTCTGTTTCTTCCACGCCCATGTGTGATGTCTGCTTTATATGATCAAGGGTGGTTGTCGCATCACAAGGTTCATAGTTTCTTTTGCCGACGCCTTTCTCCTTGGCTGGTTGCCCCCTACTTGCCTCTCTCCTCAGTGGTTTTCCAGGGCACAGGGTTCCCTGGGAGTCAGCATAGTTGAGGCTGGAGTGAGAACCACAGGAGGCGGCCCTGAACAAGGTTTGTGCAAAGGGCTCTAATACGGAGACGGAATACAGTTCAAATACTCTTTGGTCATCAATTAGCAAGACATCTTAAAAAGCCAAGAGTTAAGATGAAAATGTCCCTTTCTTCTGTGTTTAGGAATTCCTAAATCTTTATAGGATCCTGTCTTCCTTTTTTAGATTTTTAACCTAAGAAATAAAAGCCACGGACATGTCTTGTCTATTTTCCTGACAAATGCTGACAGTTACCCAGATTCCCATGTTGTATGAAACCCTGAATCATTCTTGGCCCCACCCCTGTTTATTGTCTTAACATTCTTTGCATGAAAGCTACTCATAATCCCCAGAAATTTTCTTGAAGGAAATGGAGCAGAAAATACTATCGGGAATTATAGCCAGCTTACCATTATTTTCATAAGGATCTATAGTCAAAGTATGACAATAATTAAAGGATGTCTCTGTCCTCCCCCAGTGTCACCTCCGGGTGTGGTGTAATGTTTCCGGTGAGACCACTCTAACCAAGTCACACGTCCGGCACCACTTGCTTTATTGTCCTTCTGGAGCCTTAGCACTGTCTAACACACGATGGACTTCGCTCGTTACCCCGTTTATCCTTTCTCTTCCCCCAGCAGGACGTAAGCGCCCCGAATCGAGGGACTTAGGGTGTGCTTTGGTTCCTGGGGACTCCTGAGCAGCGCTGCACCTGTCTGCCCTGTGGCACACTCTCAGTGACTGTTTGTCGTAGACGTGATGGCATGCCATACTACCTGGAGATGCATGTGACAGTTACTTAAAATGTCCTGGCATTTATGCAGTTTCCTAATTTCTGTCAAAATATTTCTGGGATTAGTCAGAGCTTATGGACCTTTATTTTGCCTCTTAATGGAAGTATAGCTGATGACTTAAAAAATAGGCAAAAATTGCAAAAAAATTTTTGTCGTTTTAGGGTATTTATTTTTTAACCATTTCTGTGGCTGAGTGGCTGTGTTTTTGCCTATATTTCATCACAGACACTTTTGTACTAAGTTTCTAAGCATATGGTACTTCATATAGCTGTATCCCTGTTCCTTCTCATTATGGAAATAATTAAGAAAGCAGCATGAAATTCAAACTGTCTTTTATAAATTGATTAGGAAAATCATTCTTCAAAATGTTCTTTTGTGAATGCTAGAGAGAGGGAAACCTCGATCCCCGGAAGTTTGGACTAAATGGATAGTCTCCGGTAACTTTTTGTTTGGTTTTTTTTAAGATGAAGATTTACTTTAATAGGTGAAGCTTCTATTTGTTTACACTTTACAGTACAAAAATAAACCTGAACCCGTGTCTTTTCGATTCTTAGTAGAATGCTGTGGTAAGGGATTGTTTACACAAATATAATTATTGCTGCTATGAGAGCCTGTTCAGGGTTGCTGAGACTTTATGTAGAAGCCATTTATGTAGAACCCTGGGCATTTCCCAACTTTCAGTTCAGTTCAAGAGGCGGAATCAGGACACATTAATTACCTTTATCAGGTCGTAAGGGGAGAACGCTGGTTTGAACATGATAAATTCATGTTCGTGAGCCTTATTGGATACACACATGGAAATGCTTGTTTCTTATTAGCATCGTTACGGTTACATTAACTATTGAGGGAAATACGAGCACATGTGAGTAATTTCTCAGACCAACTCCTTCCTGTTTTACTTTCTTTTACTTGTTTTCATAAAGGTAAGATGTGGCGCTAGCTGCTAATGGAAATATGAAAATGCATAAAGCATAATCAGAGTTCAAAAATGACATACTCCCTGTTGAGAGGGACATGTTTCGTGATGATTCTGATCGTGAGGGTGACGATTTCTGTCACTTGTGGAGTCCTTCCCACATGCCAGTGGTATGGGGTGAGGTACGTGGTCAGCACTTACGTATTTCATATAATTGAATCCTCAGAGTAGCCCTATGAGAGAGGACAGTTATTTAGTGTCCCTGTTTTACAGGTAAGTAAACTGAGTCTCTGAGAGCTTAGGCAATGGAGATAAGTTCACCCAGTTCTTGCAAAGTGGAATTGGAGGGGATCCAGTGTGATCCCTATGCAAGACGCTTTATTATACTATATATTATATTATACTCAAATATTATACTATATATTTATAGTTAAGATACACTATTAATTGATGTAACCCAAAGAGATAATCCTGATTTTTAGGTTTCTTCATTTTGTTGATCAATAAATAAGTATATCTTGTTAATAATTTTTATTTACTCAATAATAATTACATACTCATTATTCCCTGAATAATTCAATTTTAAAATTTATATGGATTGGCAGAAAAAAGATGTTGCCCTTTCTTCCCTATTCATCCAAGTGTACCCAGGTAGCCAATATCCAATATATAAAATCTCAAAAACTGGCTTATGGCGAAAAGAATGTTTTAAAGAGGAAACCTTTAAGAACGTACTCTCTTACAAGCATTAAAACTCTTAATCTTCAAATTCAGACCTACTACTGGTTAGTTTCCAGGTTCATTGAATAATTTGGTCCTTCTACTTACTAACGTGCCCTGGGAGCCATTCTATGCAGGAGTGTTAGTGGCTTCCACGGTTTCCTTGTGAGTGATTCTCTGCTGTCCCAGGACTGCTGCGCCAGGACTGCCAGGAGCCCCACTCTTGCTCGGGGATTGTTTGTGTCACAAGCAGTGAGTTCATAAGCACAGGGCGGATTGTTTTTGTCTAACGTAACTACTGTATTTAGGATGCTAAATGGACGAATGCCTACATCATAGAATTTAGGGATCTTGTATGAAACCTAAACTGTTTGCCAGACTTCCCTGTGCTTTATGGAGGTCAGTGATAAAAATACATATATTTAAAACAAATATTACTTATCAGATAAAAGAACGTATTTGTCATGCTATATTGCTTTCACTTTTTTCTCCAAACTCTGTAACGGGGGTGTTTGACTCTCAGTATGAAAAATGAAAATTAATAAGGTGAGGTTTGATAACATCAGTTTGTCTTCTTTTGTTTTTCTGAGCTGTCCAAAATACTCAGATGTTCTGAATTAATGAACTTGAGTTCTTTTCCCATCTAATATTTACTAACTGTGTGACCTTGCAAAATAATTCATTTCTGTGAGCCTTAGTCGACACACATATTAATATATATATACATATATTATGTTTATATTTCTCATTTCTCTTTAGCAGATGAAATGCACATACGTACTGTTCAGAAGTTTTTCATGATATTTGCAATGTATGCACTTCCTCATATTATCAGTGTATCCTTGGTAAACTGTAGTTTATTTAAACACTATAGGTGATATTCGATTACAGATATGTATAAAAATTTAAACTTGAGACATTTTAGGCTGATTACTTTGTTTTGAGGGCTTAGGTTAGTTACAGATTGTTTCCTGTGATGGTTTTCTCAGTGCGTCATTGAAACATCTCCAGATAAAGCCACCAAGTAACAAGGTGAATAAGGCCCGTCAATTTCTATTTTTAACTCTTGAAATTTATTCTGGGAAATTTCCTGCAATTTTATTGTGTCTAGTAATCCAAAGGCATAAAATTCTCTAATCACAACAGACTTCAAAATGCTAAAATATTTGGAGGGAAGGTCATTTTGGAAAGTTCTTCAAAAAACATATGACTTCATAAGCGAGACAAATGTGATGAATTAACACAGGTAGATCGTATGTTATATTTTTTAACGCATAAATAAAAGTTCTAAGTATAAGCTATAATAAGTTTACATTAGGAAAAATAATCAAATGGAAGGGGACATGGAGTGACTACATATTTGATCGTCTTACTCTCAAGTCACCATTCAAACCATTTAATCAAATGATAGTTCATTCATGTCTTAACATTAATGTTGCTTTTACCTGCCTTGGGCAGAGTGAGTTGGAAGCAGGTAGATTCTTCTTTGGCTGTTTGGCGTTAGGAAGCGTGCTGCACTACACCATTCAGATGAATGACACTGGGTTTAGCTTCCCTGTTATTGAAACTCTTTGACTCCTGATGACTCCCCAAGCCTTCACACGCTGGATATTTAGCTACCCGGAAGTTTATTACGAGAGATTTCTAGTTTCACATTATCAATGGAGGTGAGTGATATTGTTTCTCCTAAATAGGATTCTGTTTGTATCTTTTAAAAATCTTCAATGTGTGGTGAATTCTAAAATATGGCTCCACATTCTTTAGTTACAGTCTTACATTATACCTAGCATATATATTTGGGGCAGTTTTCAGTAACTATTCTTTTTTTTTTTTCATTTTTATTAATAGACTTAACTGGGGTGACATCTGTTAGCAAGGATTACATAGGTTTCAGGCATACAGTTCTACAGTGCATTGTCAACTTGATGTATAATAAGTTCACCACCTAATGTGACTTCTCTTTCCATCACCTTATATTTAGCTTCCCACCCCCTCCCTTTTCTCCCCTCCCTGACCCACTCGTCCCCAAATAAACATTAAACTATTGATTGTGTCCATGGGTTATTTGTTTGTTTGTTCATTTCTTTTTTCTTTGCTTTCAGTTTTATATTCCGCATATGAGTGAGGTCATACAGTTCTTTGTTTTTTTCTGTCTGGCTTATTTCACTTAGCATGATGATCTCCAGGTCCATCCATGTTGTTGCAAATGGCCCTATTTCATCTTTTCTTACAGCTGAGTAATATTCCATTGTGTATATGTACCACAGCTTCTTTATCCAGTCATCTGTCGCAGGGCACTTAGGTTGTTTCCATGTTTTGGCCACTGTGAACAGCGCTGCGATGAACATTGGGGTACATAAGTCTTTGTGGACTAAAGTTTTCAGGGTTTTTGGGTAGATCCCCAGAAGGGGGATTGCTGGGTCACGTGGTAGCTCCATTCCCAATTTTCTGAGGACCCTCCACACTGCCTTCCACAGTGGTTGTACCAGTTTGCACTCCCACCAGCAGTGTGCCAGAGTTCCTTTCCCCCCCACACCCTCTCCAGCACTTGTTATTCCTTGTCTTGTTGATAACAGCCATTCTCACAGGTGTGAGGTGGTATCTCATTGTGGTTTTGATTTGCATTTCCCTGATAGCTAATGAGGATGAGCATGTTTTCATATGTCTGCTGGCCATTTGTATTTCTTCGTGGGAGAAGTGTCTGCTTAGTAACTATTCTAATATGTAATTTCAAACTCAATATAACTCCATGTAAATAGTTGTCAACTGGTGAAATGGCTCCAGTTATTTGATTTCTTATTTTGCTTTCGAGGGAGGAACATTAACATGGAGTATTGAGTAATTTTTTCCATGACATAGAAAGTGCATTCTTTCCCCTCTCTTGAATCACTCAAATTTTGTACTCTCCGTGTAAATAAACTGCATATTTTACTTGAGGCTACCTTTTATATTTACTTACAACTTCCAACAGCGCACATTTCAGCAGTTCGGTCATATATTAAGGTAAATAGATTACAAAAATTTAATAGCTGAACTTTGAAATAAAGCCAGATTAATAGATACAAATGCACAGTCTGGTGTGGCCACATGCTGATACTTGTTTAATTTGATCCATGTAGATAGCTAAGTCAGACAATGTCAGTTCCAATATTCACTCTTTGACCCAAGTGAACATTCTGTGTCGGTCAAATTAATCATAAGATCAATTGGTTTTCCTCCTAATCGTTGAGGACATTGTGTGAGACTCTGTGTAGAGCTTCACAGGATCAGCTGGTGTGCCTTGGCTAATAGTTTCCTGATTTATAGCCTCAGGGTCAAGAAGCATATTGTATGTTAAATGTGCATGGCACCCTGCTGACTTAGCCTGGGACAGCTCCAAATGATTTACTCCTTTGGACTGGATATAATGATTATATTTTAGCATTAATAAGACTTTATTTTATGATTTCTTTTTCAATTGAACATTAGCCATCTGACTTGAATTTGTATTTTTCACTGGGTTTGTATTTTTAACTGGATAGATTATTATCTGTGAATTCCTGTGAACATCAGAAGACAGTTGTGACTTAAAGTCAACGTGGTTAATTAAAAGGTAAGTAAGTGTTCAGTACTCCCGAGTTTCATTTAGCGCGCGTGTGTGTGTTGTAATATAACACTCCAAGTGATTCCTGTGTATTTAACAATGTGAGGCAATGGTCCTAGGATGATTCAATGACAAAAGTAAGAACCCTCCAAGTTCATGTCTATCATAGCGTAGGACATCATGACCATATTACACAGCAGAACACACACCAGTGGGCTTTTGTTGTTGTTGTTATTTATGGAATGACTTGTCTTGCTAAATCACTTTACTATCTTATTTTATCAGTATTTATGTCCCTCTAGGCTTTAAAAAGCCAAGTTATCAACATTTAATTATATTAATAGTTAATTTTCTTTGAGCTAATCTTTCTAAGTTGTTTTGGCATTTCTTATCTTATTTTCTTTCTTAATTTATCTATTAGTTTCTAGGAATGAAGGATGTGTGTGTGTGTGTGGGGAGGGGGGAGGGTGGGTATGAGAGCTGTCTGGAAAGTATCCAGCCATGTAATATGAAAAACCGAGGCATTTATGGCTGGATGTTTTCCAGACAGCCCTCTTGTATCGATACACATTTCATTCCCCATAGAATAATGACGTATTCCCTTAACTCTGCACTGTGATGAGAGGGATTGATACCAGCCAATGTAAAATGGTGCCCATTTTAACAGCTACTATTAGCAAAATACAAATTCTGTCTCAAGTCTTCTCCTTAAACTCATTCACCAAGGTAGAATGTAATTTTAATGAAGGACAAAACATACCCAAAGGTATCGTCACAGCCACCGGTAGGTAGGACTGCATGACTGGGACAGGCTCACCTCTCTGGTCAGTACTTGGTACTTCTTTTTCCACTCCTACCGCCCTAAATTTCCTTATCTTGCAAATACCTGTGGTTATTTTCTTAGGCACTGCTTAGCAGGGAATTTGGGATCCCTGAGGGCAGTAAAAGCATCTGAGTCGCTAGTGAGTTTAGCACAGCGCTGACACATGTTAGGCCCTTACCCTGAGGGCCTACTGAATGAATAAATGAGAGAATAAAGGAATAAAATGGCAGGATTGTATTTTTATTAATGATTTAAAGTTAGCAAGGGTCTCATAAAATCAGCATTCACCATACATCTATAATCGTTTTAGAGCATGTGAAGCATATTTTCATTCAAGTTTTGGAAAAATAATAAGCAATTGAAAATGTCTTATATTGGAAGATACGGTTGGTTTACTTTGCAGCTTATAAAGAAACTTGAAGTCAACTCGGTATTTCGGGAGGTGTGGGGCCACTTTTACGTCCTCTCAGAGTTCATTAAACGTGGTGATGATTCTTAATACCATTCCCAGTGCCTCCATTTACAGAGTGGTAGGTATATTTTGACCTTAAAATATGATGTATAGGAGGGAATAAAATGGTCCTTTCACACTTTTTTCTTTTTATTAAATTATTCATCTGAGTTCGGGGAAAATGTGAAGCATGACCTAATTTCTAAAAGCTTTTTATGTAGTGGAAATTCTTATCCCCGTAACATAACATCTACTGTACGTGACCTTAAATTGATTTTATTATCAAACACACAGATGATATTTAACCCTTATTGTTTCCAGTATTCGATCTCTTAAGATTTTCCTTTATTTCTAATAATTTCTTTTCCAGTATTATTCTCATTTTAAATGTCTTCCTAGACTTTATTATGTATATATTGTAATGTATATGCAGTCAACTGTGTATCATTCCTAAGATCTATACTGTTTCATAGCTCATCATTCACTTGCTATATAATTAACATTTCCCCATATGACTTAATATTCTTCTATACTATCTATCATGCTGGTTAGAAATTTCAGATATCATAAGTCTTTACCTATTTAAAAATATTGTTGTAGTAAACTCAGGGTTAATATTTAAGTGAAATTATCTACTGTGAATCAATCTCCAACCACTGAATTGCAACTCCAAAGAATTTAAACAGTTTTGAAATATTTTGATATGTATATTTTGCTCTTTTGCCTGCCAAATATGTTTTAAGTAATTATATCTCAAGCAGATGGCTGTAAAGTTGGTCATTTTCTGAATGTGTACCAGTACTGAGATAAATGTGAGTATATTTATATATCATAACATGATATTAAGCATATTTCCTTTAACAATAAAATCATTACAGTGACCTGATAGAAGTGATCATTACAAATGAACACGTAAACATTTACAAAACAAATTGGAAGAACATATACATTGAGAACTGTTCTAGAAATAATATGAAACTTCTACTGTTGTGGGAAGGCTCTACCTTCTGAACGTTCCAGAATGCTCTACCAGTTCACCTGTCGGAAAGACCAAGTGGCACTCGGGGTACTTCAGGTTGTTCATGTTACGCCACCGGGCTCAGAGGAGTTGTCTCCAAAGTCTGAGCCCCAAACACGAGCAAAGCGGGGTCATTTATGTGCGGGCTGGGGCTGGCAGGAGCGGGTATTCAAGGAGGAAGAAGAGGGGATGAACCGGGGGCGATCGGCGAAGTAGGGGGGTGACAGTCCCTCTACACTACAATCACTCATTCATTTATTCATTCATTCACTTTTGGACAAAATGATTTACTGAGCACCTACTACATTCCAGGCTCTGTACTGGATGACTGGGATGCAACGACCAAGGTGCTGTGACCTCAGCCTTGCACCTCTGCAGACTGTAATGACATAAAACAGGTCCATTGCTGTAACGGGGCTGTAAGAGATGCCCACACAGAGTGCTATGCACGCACGGGAGTGTGAGCGGGGCGTCTGTGAGGGCTTCTCGGAGGAGACGTGTCTGAGCTCGCTCTGGAGTAGGAGCAGCAGTTTACACAAAGGAAAGAAGATAAGGAAAGCAAATTGCATGGTGCGGGTAATGAATGGGTGTCTCTTTTCTTTTCAATGAAAATTAACTGTGGTTCAGGCCCACCTTGCGGAATGTGGAGTGGCTCATACCTTGCCAAGAACTCCAGTAATTAAGGTGAGAAGCACTAAAAGGGTTGTAAGTAAGGGAGTGGCACACTGTTTACATAAGGACGAGACTCTGAAGGTGGTGCAGAGAAGTGACCAGAGTGGAAAAGAACTGGAGGCAAGACAGCAAACGGCTGCATGGGCCTTGGCGTCTTCCTGGGGTGGTGGCGGGAGGAAGACACCGGATCATGTGCCCCCAGAACGTGCTGGCTGAGGAGGAGCAGAAGAGGAAAGGCCTGAAGTGGCAGAGACCCTGGCTGCAGAACAGCCCCTTCCCCGGCGTACTGCCTGTGCTCTTGTGCACCATCCTCTTGCAGGACCCCCGTCCTGGCGTGAGGGCACCCCGAGACCTGGGAGAGCTGGTGAGCGCCATGACTTTACAGACATTAATGTGGAGAGAGAAGGACCCATGGTTTCCACCGGATTCTCATCTTAAGAGACGAAGAAACAAGAAGTGCAAGCTGATGTGTTTATGGGCACGCTTCTCGGCAGAGGCCCACGCTCGACATCGTAGTTACTGAGAAGGTTCTCACAACCAACAGCTGAAGACCCTGAGCTGCTTGAGTACCTTTTGCTTTCGCAGACTGCTCGCGTTCAGTCCCTGTCTGTAGGGCAGGGGTGGAGGGGCCGCGTGGCCCAGAATTACGGGGGTTTCCGTCCGAGAGAGCCGGCTGGGCCTCCGGGCTGCACATCCGCGCTGTGTGGTCTTGGTGAACCTGCTCAGCCCCTCTTCACTGCACTTTCTCCCCTGTCAGATGGGGAGCGGACCACCCCCCTCACACGGAGGCATGGTGAATAGGGCTTGGCGGCCCAGCACTGCGCAGAGCGGTGGTAGCTTCCAGAGATAACGAACGCGGTGGTTATTCCATTGACTTCATTGACTAGAGGATTGCCTCAGTTCTCTGCAGAGCCTCTATGAAGCTGTTGTCAATCGCTCCATCTAAAGAGCCCCTCCTCTGAGCCCTTTGCTTGCACTTCTTCTTCCTATGCGAGGGCTGTCCTCCGAGTAGCCAGACGTGCAACGTGAAAAATAGAGACAGTATGGCCGGATGATTTTCCGACAGCCCTCGTACGCCTTACTTTAACTTAAAATTATAATGCATAATGTATGATGTCTTCATGTCATCTAGCCCACATTATAAATTATAATATATATTATAATGAAACGATCAGTTATAAGGTATATTACAATTAATTAAATTATAAATTAAAATGTATAAAATCTTTGTCTCATCCAATGTCGTGGGTATCAGGGCTTCGCTCATCTCGTATTCCCTCTAGTGTTTGCTATCGTACATACTAAATATTTTAAATATTTTATACTTAACCTCATGTTTAATATAATATTTGGTATGTTAGCAGCTTATTTAGTTCAGAGGTAAATGTCGTGCCCTGTGTCACACCATGTCGCCTCCCTGACAACACAGTGGCCTCCGTGGGTGATGTCTGTAGTGTACTCATGGTGCTTGGAGTGCGTTGGAGATGTGCAGTGTCTGAGTGAGTGACTGTGGGCTTCTTGCACTTTGAAAAACTTGGGTTTTACTTTTGTTCTTTAAAAAATAGATATTAGATCTCCTGTCATTTATATGATGTGATATACAACCTCAAATATTTATATAGTGTTGTAAGTATTGTGTTAAAATATCCCAGTATTCACACAAACGTCATGGAACTCAAACAGGAAAAACAGAAACAAATAATGTATGGATGGTGGAAATACTTGGTTTTTATAATGTTATTCTTCCCATAATAGGCAATTAAAACTTCATTAGGCTGTGTCTATGAAACACCAACACTCAGTTCTATGATCTCAAAACATTAATAGCACCTCGCTGAGCAGCATAAAAAATAGAAGTCAGAGCATGTTGGTTTTGTCTCAGGAAGGCTCTTCAGTTTCAGAATGTTTTCTCATTGTTAAATTTGTTGGGTGACATCAGTTAGTAAAAATTACATAGGTTCCAGGGGTACAATTCCGTAACACATCGTCTGTGTGTTGCATTATGTGCTCACCATCCACAGTCAGTTCTCCTCCTATCACCGTACATAAGAACTTCACAAGTGCTTAGCACCATATAATGAAATTTGTGAAGCTCTCTCAGCTAAAAGCAAGCAATCTAAAATAACAGATTTTTTTGCAAAAAGTACAAAATGGAAGTCAAGATTATGCTGAAGAAAGTTCAGAGGATGAAGACATCTTGTCAAAAAGAGAACACCTTCATTTCCCAGCCAGGGAACTACCCCCCAAAAAATAATGTAAATAAATAAATAAATAAAAAGAAAAAAAGAAAATGCCCTTGGTTAATGGTGCTTAGAAGAGAAGACAAAGAGAGCATTATTTAATATGTATTAATATGTTATACTTCTGATGAAAATTGCTTTAATAAGGATATTTCTCTTATAAAAATATAATAGAATGGGTTGGTTTTTTTTTTTAATTTTTGGAACCTAACCCCCTTTTTTGTACTAGTTCTTTGTTTCATATAACAGATTCACATAGCATGGCACTTGGGGAACCTAGCCATGTGTGTGGGGGTTACCGGAATTTAATCGCAAAAGGTTGTACAATAAGGAAGGACACTGTGGACCCATGGGAAAATTTAACGGAAACATTTTATGGTTTTTTTCTGTGTGTGTGTGTACAAATTCACCAGCAAACAGCTGACACTCCAGTAAGACAAACTGGTGTCATGAAAGTACACAGCTGTCAAAGAACAACTGTCGAGAATCACCAGAACTGAGAGCTCTTCATAAATAAGCCCCGGGTTTACCGCACGCTGACGCGCGCCGTTTCCAGCCCCGGTTGCCTGGTCTGTCTCCTCCGCCGGAATGCGATGCGTTCTTTTCCCAGCACCTTTGTACTCTGAGAGCCTAGCCAGTACCCAGCACAGGAAGAGCAAGCAATACAGTTAACGAAGGAAATCGTTCCTTTGTTAGCTAAACAATCACTGTGTTTTCCAATGATTGTCGGACTTGAGGGTGCATGAAAATTGCCTGCCGAACGTAGTTTACAAATGTAGGTTTCTAACTCCCACACATACAGGTTCGCCTTTTATGGGTTATGCGGCCGAGGAATGTGCTTCTTAACCAGGACGCCAGTGTTTCTGCTTCCAGAGCAAAGCTCACTCTTTAAAAACATGGGTAGAATATCATTAATGTGATTCAGAAACCTTCTTGATTAGGTGAACTTCGGCCACATCGTTGGGCCGTTGCTCACCGCAGTGCCATCGAGAGGGTCAGAGAGAGTGAGGACTGAAGGAATGTTCTCCGAGAGTAGGCCTGGGGTGATGTGGGGCGCACCCTGGCCAAAGCCTCAGCGGGAGCTTCCCCCCAATTTTGTGCCTGTTGCATTCATAAGGTCAGTATAAATAGAAGGGGAAGCTAAGGGCAAACTCGGCAATGTAGGCAAACACCAGAACAACCTAAGGGTCGAGCTAGAGCCCCAGGTCCCACCTGGGTAGCGTTGGGGTCACTATTTAGTGGTTCAAACCAAGAAAAAAGCAGGAGCAAAATGTAGGCCGGAAGACAGAGTAACGTCTCGAGACACAGACCGTGTGTATGGCATGTTGACACCATAAAACAGCCTGATGTGACTTTGGATACCTGGACAGACTCATCCTTCCCCTGGCCCTGTTTTGAGTTGCCTTTCTCAGCGTTAATGGATAGGAACCAGCAAAGGGTGTACTGCTCCCAGCTGGACATGCGTCCTAGGTACTGACCATGGAGGAAGGTTAGATCTTCTAAAGCAGGGGTGGCCAACCTTTTGGCTTCCCTGGGCCACACTGGAACAAGAAGAATTGTCTTGGGCCCCACATACACTAATGATAGCTGATGAGCTAAAATAAAGGTCTCCAAAAAGTCTCATAATATTTTAAGAAAGTTTCAGTATTTGTGTTGGGCCACATTCAAAGCCATCCTGGGCCTCATGCTGCCTGCAGGCAATGGGTTGGACAAGCTTGTGTGAAAGCATTTATACCTTCAGAGTCACCACAAAATCTTTTAAAAATACGATAGACTCTCAGTTAACCAGCACCCATGGGGATTGGTGGATGCTGGCTAGATATAAGTAGACAATCCGTTAACCAGAACTCAAGCAATGGGCACTTGCTTGAGTTCTGGTTAATGGAGAGTCAACTGTATTGTTTAGATTCTTGGATGCTAATCCGGATCTAATAAATAAGGATCTTCAGGGAATACATATTGGGAGTCACTCTTCAAGTGATGCGGATGGTGGCCAGGTATGGGAGTCATGACTTTGAAAAGCCTTCATAGAAGTTTCACTAATGAAAAGAAAATGTATTCTTATAAGGAGTCAGATCCCGTGCCCCGATCTTTAGCGACATGTTTCTGCCTCTTGCACTCATCGGTCTCTTAGTGGCTTTCTGTCCAAAATTATTTTGTCCTAGACTTGCATTTTTAGATAATCTAACCCACTCACCATAATAGCAATTTCCTCTATTCCTTTTTCCATCAATTTTCAGACGAAAGACTTATTTTTCTTTCCCTTTTTTCTCTGCACAATGTATACCCTAAATCACATTCCAATTGCATCATAATGTCATACACCCCACCCACCTATTTGTGCAAACCCATGTAAGTGGTCCATCAGCTGACCTGCATTTCAAAGTAAAATAAAACAAAATGAAATATTAGTGTCCAGAGATTCCATGTCTCCCGACCCGTGAGTAAGGTCATTTTTAATCTAAGGATGTAGAGAAAAGGTTACAAAGCAGAGAAAGTTGATTTGAAAAGAATGAAAGGTGGGTTCACAAATGGACACCTAAGACATTTCACATCCTTCCCTGCAGTCACTAAATGTTAATGTAACGAGATTCGACTGCTTCGTAATTCATTTCTAGAATGCTTAGAGCCTCCCATGGGCTCAGGGCTCCCCTGGGCTCAGGGCTCCCCTGTCGGTAATAGCCACCAGCAAAGGTTTTGACAGATTCAGATGAAAGGGACTAAATGAAGGAAGCTTCCCCGTGTGCAACCCCCTTCCCTTGGAATGGGTGCGGAGTAGAACACGGGAAGCAGGGGCCGAGGCGCCGTGTGGAGATGGTGGCCACCAAATTTGGTTTCTGCATACTGAGATTTTTTTTTAATAAATATTTTTATCCATTGAAACAGGAGATAGTGGGTTTTGTCTTAAGATGTGAGAGAGATTGGAGAAGGCAATGTTGAGTCCATTTCTTTATGTGAATTAATGCCCGTAGTTCCTTTGGTTATTGCAAAGCTGGTTGCTATTTTACGGTGATTGGTCACATGCTCCTGTACCTGAGAGTGAAAATTTTCATTTCCATCTAAAGAGGAGTCACGCTGTTGCTTAAAGGGGAAATCTTCTAATAATAAATAATTCCAGCATGTTTTCTTCTTAATATTGATTATCTTTTTTTTTTGGTACAGTTTACATAGATAGTCTATGGATTTTAAATTATTAGGTCAATGAGCTTGCAGTGGATGGAGTTATAATCTTAATGAAGTGCTTTGTAAAAGCTTCTAATATTATTGTTGACACACAGAACCAGTACTCACTGCTAATGGGCCAAGGGAGCTAACTGGACTAGTGTGATATGTAAGGTTGGGAAGCATAACTTGAAATACAGACTATACCTAATTTAGGTAACAAGGGATTTGCAGTTAACAAAATTTGTATTAGAGCTCTTCGTCATTTAATTGCTTCATTATATCTGATAACGTCAGTATTCAGTCCTGCAGAATGCGGTAAAGAAAAAGCAATGTTGCTTATTAAGAGCAAGTAGCTATCGGGCATTGTGTGGGATATAAGAAATGTAGATGTGTTCTCAGCCTTCCAGGACCTCCAAGTGCATTTGGTCGGACCAGGATAGATGTTATTGCTGTAGTGTAGGAATCGGCATAGGAATAGGTAGACAGAGAGATAAAGACAGATACGCTAAAAGGATAGCTAAGCTCTATGGCATTTATTTTCAGTAACACATCGCACTCCTTGGTTTTTATACTACTCAGCTGACAATTACTTATACTATGTAGCATCTCCTCTTCTACATCTCTATATTGTTATTTAAATTCATGAACGTTTTGTTTGCTTGTCTTTTGAGGTTTGTTTTCTAGAATAACTTTTAGGAAAACCCCTTTCAGAGCTGAAAGTGTTTCTTTCATTCCGAACTGTTGTTTTGTTATTCCTGGATGTAAGCATTTGTAAATGTCCTGCTCATTTCCTTGATTCATTAAAAAAAATTCTGTGGAGTATGTTTTCCATCTATGTGGAGACATCATTATGTGTATCAGTGCCTGTGATGTTCTCATCCTGAAATCATCAGTATAGAATGGACATGATGGAAAGCCCTTGGTCTCCTGCAGGGGGCGGGAAATTCATCATCGATCTACTTTTATGTTATCATTATTTTTTTCCTTTAAAGATGTGTGAAGAAGTTAGGTGATTTTCTGTGTCTTTTCTACTAAGTAACTACTAATTTATCAAGTGGACTGAAGGCGAACGCGTACTTCCAAGGGGCATTTCCAATATATAGGAAACTGTCTGCTTTATTATTGATATCGGTGGTCCTGAGTTTGTCAGGACTATTATCTGAGAGTTCCTCAGAGCTCATCATCAATATGAAGGGTTGCCTACACCATTGCGATATCCACCCACACCTTTCTTGCTTTGCTTTGATTTTATTCCCAATGTGGGAAGGAGGATTAGTTTTACATTTTGAAGTTTTTGATAGAGAATTGCATTTTTAGGGATGGGGAGCTGGAGTGCGGGGAGGATTTTGGTGACATATCAAAATGTTAATAAAATTAGAAATCACATAATCTTAAGGTAACAATAAAATTAACATCTATTTAATTACATAACTTTCTCCTGAAATTCTTTCATTCCTAACTTAGCATGTTTTGTGAAGATTCCAGGACGGAGACTGTATTAAGAAATGAATCTTTGGGTGTTCCCTGGTGGTGTAATGGCTAAGGCTTCGGCTCTCTCAATGCTGCGGCCTGGGTTGGATTCCCAGCCAGGGAGCTACCCCCCCCCCCCAAAAAAAAAAAAAAAATGAAATGACTCTTTCACGATCTATGATCGTGTTACGTTACATGGTGAAGAGCTGACCTTACAAATCAGGAGATCTCTGTACTTCCCTCTTTACACAAAAATGGGAGAGACAGAAGAGTCAGCCAAGGAGCGACAGCATGGCACCCTGAGAGAGAAACTCAACTGTTTTGACGACAGAAGGGGGGACGGTCATTGCCCAAGCAATAAGAGAAGCCTCTAGAAACTGGAAAAAGAAAGAAAAGAATTTCTCCCCTAGGGCATGGAGAAGGACGGCAGCTCAGCGAGACCCTTTTCAGATTTCCCACTTCCAGAAATGGGAGATGATACAAAGTCCTAACTGTCGGCAGCACTAGGAGACTGAGAGGGCGAAGACTGGACTCGCAGGCAGGAACGTCCGTACGTGGTTCACTGGACAGTCGGTCGAACAATATTGCCGAACCCCATTATTGGGGTGGGTGTGCGGAAAGGTGCTGCCCTGATATTCCTTCAGAATCTTTGGACAATTTAAGTAGCTCTCCTCTCCGAGGCCTAATGCAGAGACCGAGTAGATGGATCCCCTCTGTGATTCAGCCCTATTGAATCAGAATCGGAGCCCATTTGGAATTTTTACTTGGACAGGAATAGCTCAAAGCCTTCAAGAACACAGTACTGACAAGCCTGTGAGCTGCTGAGTTACAGTTCTGCTGGGTGCTCCGTATGCAGGCTAGATAGATGATAAGGAAAATAATATATAAAAATAAATTCAGCTGTGCCAGTTAGGACGTGGACATTGACTCAGTCAAGGGTAAGCAATTTGCCACATGACCTGTATTTATGGTCTGAAATTAAGTCCATAGATGACAGCCATGAAGACCCTAAAGTTGGAGTTTGGAGATTCGCTAAAACGTGTCTAAAGATCCCACTTGGAACTTATTTATTGGTTAAGGTGTATTGCTCAACCTCTGTGTGAACCGCTGACATTTGGGCATTACAGATTTTTTGTTTGTTTGTTTTTGTTTTATTTTGGTATGTGGGTAGCTCCCTGGCCGGGAATCAAACCCAGGCCGCAGCGTTGACAGCACCAGTGCCGAAGCCTTAAGCCACTGCACCACTAGGGAACTCCCTACTGTGGGCGGCTGCCTAGCAGTTCAGTATGTTTAGAAGTGACAATGACCTCTGTCCACTAGATGTCACTAACAAGCCCCTACTCCAGTTGTAACAACTGACAAGGTTGCCAGACATTGCCACATGTCCCCAGGGGGACAAAAAGCACCTCTGCTTGAGAACTACTACTGGGTTACAGTACTTAGCACCTAACTTTTTTCTGCAATTACGACACTTTTAGTAGCCAGCCTGTTTTAACAGCCCCTGTCAAAGTACCTCAGATTAGCTCAAGGACAGTCCAAAATTTAAATACTGTTTTCTCCCTAGACCACAGTCATCATGGTAGGGTCTCTGTAATGACATTACTGAATCTCTTCCTCTCTTTTCATGAACCCACTTTTTGTAAAAGCTTCCTGATTAAATATTCTACTTTGCTAGATTTTAGCCATTGACGTCTGGAGGCATTGTCCCCAATGGGCCCAGCCTAATTGATACCAATCGTTTTCATATTCTGTTCATCTGTAGTGTGTCCCATTCTGCTAAAGCCTCATTTCTGGCAGTCAAATTTATTTAGAAACAGAAAAAGCAACAACAAAAAAATAATATTCTATCGCAGGAATATGAACGCATGTATTAATAAAGTTTTTGTTAAAATTCTTAAAAAAAAATCTCTACTCATTCTCATTTGCACAAGTAAACACAGATATCACCACCACCAACAGAGATGTGGGTACCCCAAAAAGATTCTATTTACAAGTAACAAAAACCGACTTGAAAGAGCTTGTGTAGAAGAGCAAGACAAAACCAAACCAAAAATAGGTCATTTTCATTAACTATCAATCATTTCAGAAAACCAAGGCCTGCAGAATGGCCTTGGGTTTGCATGCAAGACTTGGGGGGTCATCACGAAATCAAGGAATAGTGTGCACCCACTTTTATCCACATTTCCATGATTCGCTCTCTCTACTGACTGGTTTTTTTCTCCATTCACTGGTCCACATGACAAAATGGCTGAGCCAACGTCCCCAAGAGTCTACACACTCTCCCTTCCAAAGACTAACCCGAAGTAAACTATACTATCTTCACCACAATTCCAAGTTCCTTGAAGAGAGTCTGTGACAGAGGGTTTGTACACAATAAGGTAAGATGCCCCAAGAGATGGTTGCCACAGATAGGTTCAGAATTTGCTCCCATCACTTGATCACCAACACAGAATACAACGTTCCAGCTTTATTCTTAATGTAAGGTTTATGATTGCAAACAGTCCCACATGTAGAATTTTAATTTTATGAAAGCAGCATAAAATAAGACTACATTGTCTTGGGAAAAACACACATTTATATAATTACATATCTACACTCACATTGCAAACTTTATCAAAGAGACATTCTAGAAGCAGTTTTGTCCCGATACAAACAATGACTATTTTCTGCTTAAGAAAATAGACATTTAATTGTTCTTCAGCATATAAACAAATAAAGAAATACATCAAGGTCTCTTCTAGGCATCTCTAAGGTTTTTTTGCACATCAGTAAAACTAAAGTGAGAAAGAAAGATCGATTTTCAGGATTAAAAAAAAAGAAAGATAATATAACCTTTGTGTGAAGCTACCAAGATTTTTTTTTTTTTTCTCTGTGAAGCGTGCTGGTTCAGACCATGCTTGAAAAGTAGTATTTTAAGAAGCACATACAGGAAATTTCAAAATACTAAGACAAAAAACTGGAAAGTTTGGACATTTGTGTTTTTCTAACAAGGATGCTCCGGTTTATTTTCTGACACATTCAGCGACAGAACTCGAGAGGGAACCTAACAGTATCTGCCGTTACCTGTCAGTCGGGAGTGAGTCACTCCTGAATTTACTAGAAATGACCCCGTCAACATGGCATAGCAGTGAACCCTAAGGGGGATTTTAAGACACTCTGTGACAACAGACCCTCGCGTTAGTGCCACGGGTCTTACTAGCACATGTCATTTTTCTAACCTTTTACAGCATTGCTGGAAGAAGACAGCAAATACTGAGCATCTCTATATGTGATATCTCTTAATGTCAGCATGTCTTAATAAAGAAAACATGGTAGCGTGTTGAATTTTCTAAATATGTTTTAAAGATGAGGAAGTAATTAATATAAAGCAAGGGGAAAATCCATAAACTTTGTTGGGGGGGGGAACGATGCTAGTACATTGACTACAAAGAAGCATTTCTTTCCTGTCAGCCCCAGGGAGGCCACAAAAGCCTGTGATTCGGGCTGGGGTTCTGAACTCAGCTCTGCCAGCTGTCACCCCTGTCACCCTTAACCTCTCCCAGATGCGCTACTGACGTGCTGCTGCAGGATGGGAGGCCGGGACCCTTCCTTACCGGCACCGATTTCCTTTTTCGGGGCCTTTCTGAACGTTTCTGCTCTCACAGCGCCCTCTCCTTCCCTTCCTCATCCCCTCCCTTGCTGCCCTTTCGCAGGCGTTGATGGGGCACCTAGCAAATCCCAGGCGCAGGGAGAGGCACCTTCTGTTCATGGCAAGATGGGGGGACGGTGTGGCTGTGCGCACGTGCATTCCTACTTGACTGGGTAGGAAAGCCCTTTGGGGATGAGTTTAACAGCACTGAGGTGTCCTTCACCTGCAGTTCACAGTCTGACGGAGAGAAGTGGCCGTGTTTGTTATTTAAACGCCTCCATCTAAATTTCCTAAATTATCTGGAGAACGCCGGGGGTCCACATCTTTCAAAAGGACCAGAAATAAAAAAATATCTAGTAGCTCTTCAGTAAGAATTGCGTTCAGGGGAGTCCAGTGTATCACCTGTAATTTTCCACTTTACAGTTAACATTTACCGGGCGCTGCTTTAAGCCAACTTTGCAATGCCTGTCACTGCTGCTACCCAGCGTGGCGGCTTCCTGGGGCGTCCCCAGTGCCTTCTCCTGACATTCCCCGAGAGTGACGGATCCCTGGGTGGGTCCAGGTGTCCGGAGTGGTACGGACTGACACCGATACAGCCAAGTCTTAGAAACAAGCAAGAGTGATCGAAAATGCATCTTCCTAAAAGATGGCATCTTATTCTGACGACTTGTCAAAAACACAGCGTAGTTTTTATGTGAGATGAAATAAATAAAACATTTTCCTATATACACATATATACGTATATATCCAGAAATATTTCACGTGACAGTGAGTAAATAAGCGCTGAAACCTATCATCCGCATGCACATCATTATAAAGTTATTTCTGCCAAATTCATAATAATAAATGTCACCTCCAAATCAAATTAAGAGGACAGATTTTTTAAAATTCTGATTTGTCAGGTAGTTACTGAACGGCTTGTCATCGCATGACTAACTTGTCTTCCTAAAGGCGGAATCATGACAGGTATGGAAAGTCGGATGGAGGAAGGAATACTCGGTGTGCCTCCAGGTAGTGGCTTAGACAGCAGGGAAGCCCCCGGGAAATACCAAACGCCAGTGAGACTGAATTGCCCTGAGTGTCTATTGGTTTTTGTCCTGGTTTGCTAAGTATGGGTTAGTGATGAAAGGGAAGGAAAATGCGATGTTGGCTTTGTTGTTGTTGTTGTTGTTTTTTGTAGCTTCCATTTTCCGGTTATGTGCTTTCTGGTCCGTACATCTGTCTTGTGGAGGCAACAGGAAGGTGCTACTTTTAGAATTCCATTCTAATCACAGACACAGTGTGTTCACGTCATTTGTTTTTACCCATCGGAACTCGAGAGGTATACGATATCCAGTAAAGTAACTGGGGTGCATCCACAGTTAATCATAATGCGTGAAATTTGCTTTTAGTTCTAGAATACCGTTCTTTCTTTTCTCCCGTCAAAGGATAATTATTTCAAGTAAAATTCCAAGTGATATCTTTAAGATACATATTATTTCTTCTAGGAACCTCAAAATCAACCTAGCTTATGTAACATAAAATATGTAAATTCCCCATCATTTGAAATTCTCTTTCAGTGCATTCATGTAAAAGCTTATGACGTTAACACATCCCTTCTGCTGGTTTCAGAGCAGCAGCAAAAGGTCCTCTGGATGGTGTGCGCCTGCAATGCGTGCTGCACTGGTGACCAGGGAGAGAAAGCAAAACATATGCATGTTAAAAATTCCAATAACCTTCCTACTCAACAATAGAAATATGTGACCGAGTAATACATGATTAACAGACATTGCTATGGAGTTTATAGGAAAAGACCACTTCACTGAAGAGGTGAGCTACACATTAACCAAAAGTAGGGTTGAGCTGAGTGTTGAAGGACAGAGTCAGAGTCTTCAGGCTCAGGGAATGCCCAGAGGTGAGGCAGAGCCGTAGAAAGCAAAAAAGGTTTCTTTGGATAAGAGTGTGCATGGATGTATGGAGGGTATCTGTGTGACGTAGAGAGACTAGCACATTAGCTTCGAGTCACGGCATAATGGCTTTGGAATGTCTGGCCGAGTGATTTTTGACTTTATCTTGTTAAGTCAGTACTTCCCAGAGCAGTCTTCAAAACTTCCAAAAGTTGTTCGAGATGTGAGAGCTACTTCTGGGGGTGAGGTAAAGGCAGGAGTGAAAGTTAGAAGTTCAGTGTATTGGGGAAATTCTTGATTTAAAAAACGAAAAAAAGGAAGTAAACAAGCCTCCTTACAGGAGTTCTTCATAGAGCCCTTAATATATTCCTGTGCATTGTGAACCTACTAGGAGAGGGCGCAGGCTAAATGAATCCACAAACACATTTGATCGTGAGGTTCTGTTCCAGTGGGGCACCCACAGCGCAGGCGAGCATGGCACGAAATGTGGGAGATACCAGAGCTGCTCCTTGTTGAACAGGAAGGCCAAAGATATTGGATTAATTCAAAGTTTATTCCACTCTACTGTGTGCCAACATGGTGCTAGTGAGTAAGACTGTAGAGGTAAATTATAAATAGACATTATCTTCAAAGACCTCAAAGTGTAGTATTAAACAAACCAAAAAAAGGAAATAGGGTGACATCGGTCAGTGAATGCTATGATAAGGCTCTGCAAAGGGGGAGACGGGCACACTCTAGTGTTCGTGTACGTGGACTAGATCAGAACCACTAGGCTTTGGGTTCTGGTGCCATCGCTAACCAGCTTTGTGTCTTTGGGAAAAGCACTTGCCCCCCCCCCCGACTTTTTTAGCTCAGTTTTTTCATCTTTAAATGGAGAAAATGATACAATTTCAGATAGTTACTATGAGGATTAAGTGATAATCCACACAAAGCATTTTTAGCTCTACTTGATGTATAGCGAGCTATATAAACATTCAAAGTTACAGCCTAAAAGCGCAATGGAGCCCTGGCATATAAGCTACCTTTAGGAGAAGGGACAGACATTCCTGATTGAAAGGTAAAGAAAAAAATATAGAGGCTTAGGCCTTCCAAGAAGAGGCATAGGTATGTGAAACTCCTTTAGGTGTTCTGGAAATTTTAAATAATTTGATGTTATGGAAGAGGACTCTATGGGGAGCTGAAGGATGAGACTAGAGAGTCATATGGAAGATTTTTCACTTGTTTGTGCAGGTTCTTGGGTGTGTAGGTGATGGGCAGTCCAGGACAGTTTCTAGGAAGAAGATCGTTATATTCAAATTTATAGTTTTGAAGGCTCATCCTGGTAACATGTCCAGAGGCTCCTGTAATCACTCATTGAAAATATGAAGGCCTGAACCAAGGCAGGGGTGGCAGAAATGGATATTTTACAAGTCTAGTTCAAAAGTATTTAAGGACAGTAATCCTACACTCTGGATGAGTGAAGGGATGTGAGTGAGGGAGAGGAAGGAGTTGAGAATGAATGTTGAGTTTGTATTTCAGGAGACTGAGTGAAAGCAGCATCAGTAGTAAGTCACATATATCCACGTCTGTAAGTTCATTTCCTGGAGATTTTGTCTTTTCTTTCTGAGCAGCCTTGTTAGCTTGGTTATTCATATCAATTAATGGGTTATTTCTCTTCCTGGCACCTACGGAGTGAGCTCTGCAGCAGGTCGATGGGAAGAGGTCTTTCCTTTGCTTTCCAGTAGGTAGTGCTAGAGCATTTTGTTTTCTCCTGTATTGTTCCAGCTTCTCATGTGGTGGGAGACTCCCTGGGGAGACTGTGGTGGACAATGGGGTTCTGAGCCCCTGAAATCCCAGTGCTGGCCCTCTACTCAGGTGCAGAGCTGTGTGCCTCAGCAGCCCCGGTTGCCCCTGCAGCTATCCACAGAGAAAGGACAGGGCTGGGAGAGGTGGCTGGTAGGTCCGTGGCTTTGTCCTCTTCCAAGTAGTGGTGACCAACAGACCACAGCTGCCTCGCCCTTCTAGCTCCTCCCTTGCCACTGGAATTAGCCACACTGTGCGTCTGCCACACAGAAATGTCTCTCTAGTTCTTAGGACTGTACATATTCTGCTGTTTAATCCAACTCCGCCATTTGTTCCGGGGCGCGCAGCTAACAGTGGGAGGGTGAAGGGTAGGAGATCTATGGGATGTTGCGGGGAGGCAGCCAGGCCCCGTGGCTGTTTTCTGCCTGGAAATGAGACCTGTTAGACCGCAGTTGTCATGCTTCTGTACTTGTCTTTGCCCTGAGGTTTCTGCCCCATTACTCTGTTCAGCCGTAATCTATGCTGATTCCTCAGGCAGGATTGATGGGGCCACAGAGAGTTCACGTGCAGTCTCAATCCTCCCCTCTCCTGGAACTGCAGGGAGCTCTGGGCTGCATCCTGCAGCCCCATCACTGCACTTCCCCCCTCCCCTCCTCCCCCGTTCGCCTGATTCGCCCACCTTCAGATGTTTCATTGCACAGATCTCTCAGGCATGTTTCTGTGTTGCACATGAATTATAGCTGTTCAATTGGTCGCAACTTCAAGGGGAGATACAAGGGCTGACAATTAAGTTAGTAAAGTCACCCTAGAAAAAGTGCTGCACACCTCACTGCTGAATATCACTACGGTCACCTTCAAAGCAGTTTTGGAACTCTTTTTCTGGAATGGCCATCAGAGTGCTGTCATATTACCCTTGATGTCCTGAATGTTATCAAAATGTCTTCCATTGAATATTCCCTTTATCTTTGGGTAAAGAAAAGTTATTGGGGCCAGATCAGGTAAGCAGTGGAGGGTGTTCCAATACAGTTATTTGTTTACTAGCTAAAAACTCCCTCACAGACAGCGCCCTGTGAGCTGGTACATTGTCATGATACAAGGGCTATGGAGTTGCTGGCAAAAAGTTTGGGTTGTTTTCATCTAAGTTTTTCACCCAACCATTTTAGCACTTCCCTAATAGTAATCTTGGTTGACTGTGTGTTTAGTTGGTACAAATTCATAATCAATAATCATTCTTATAGCAAAAAAAGGTTAGCAACATTGTTTTGACTCTTGATTTGGACTGACGGAACATTCTTGGTCATGGAGAATTGGCTGACTTACATTGTGCACTTGAACACTTTATTTCAGGGTGGTATTAGTGCCCCCATGTTTTCTCACCAGTAATAACACGGCCCAAAATATCATCTTGCCTCTCCAAATGGTCTTGGCAAACTTCAACTCTCCTTTGCTTTTGTTCATCAGTGAGCTATACTTCAGGACCATTTTTGCACAAACCTTTCTCATGCCAAGATTTTCCTAACTGTTTCTCTATTGATGTGTACTTTGTCTGCTATGCTTCTCACAGTCAACTAATGATTTTGATGAACAATTTGATGAATTTTTGCAATGTTTTATCAGCTCTGCTTGTTATTGGCCACTCTGACCTCACTTCACAGTGATGCTTTCTCTCCCCTCATAAAAACGTTTAATCCATTTGTACACTGCCGTTTTCTTTATGGCATCATCCCCATAAACTTGGACTAACATGTCCCTGATTTCACTTCCCTTCTTGTCAAGTTTAACAAGAAATTTAATGTTTGTTTATTGCTCTAATTCAAGCTCTGACATTCTCACAATGTCACACAAAAACATGCAACAACAATAATGAACATCACTCAACAAGACACCGCCACATGTCGACACGAACACAGCTGTGAGACACTGATATACCAAGGTTATGACACCTTACAGAGTTGTTTGTACAGTGCTGCCAATGTAAGTGCACGGTGGCAAGTTCATGGACTTAATTGTCAGACCTCATAGCAAGGAGCACTCCTCACAATGCCATGTTTCTGATGTTACCTCCTTATCTGAATATTTTAAATAAGCGCTTCCTGTTAGGTGATTAACATTGGCTAGTTAGGGATTATTTTTTTTCTTGTGGAAAACTTAGATAAATCAATGTTTCCAGGATACTTTTTTGCCATATAGCAGTATTTTAAATTGATTTATTATGTTTCAGATATTTTATAAGGAAGTGTCTTTTTTTACAGAACATACACAATAAGTTAATTCATTAGACTAAAGGTTGATTTTTTTTTTCCTCTGTGCTTAATCTGATGATGAGACTATAATACTCTTCTGCTGGAAAAGAAATAGATGATACAGAATAAAATCTCTATTTGGAAAACTTCTTAATCTTTCATCATTACTGATATTTTTATTGAGAATGGTCTAATTACATCATGTTTTAAAGATAACCATAACAAAGACTCACTCAAACTTAATTTATATAGAAAACAAGGTTTCAGAGGCAGAAAGCTTAAGATACTGTATTTTTAAATAGATTATTCTACTTTCACCTACATCAAAAGCCACTTGGGATCATTCCAGAAAGTTCCCAGCCAACAGTCATAAAATAATTAACAATTTTGCAATTACCATTACCTCCCATTTGACTGTTTTTCCATTGTGGGTCATTTAATTAAGCTTTATTGAGTGCACTTATTTAAGTTTGCTTCTCCAGCCCAATTCCTGCCATGGTTTTTGGTGAATGTTCATGTGAATGACCCTTGTGATACCCTTGTTATTGGACCTTAGTGTCTCATTTTGCCCTCCTCATCCCCATAAAATTTTGGGCTACACTTCAAACCATTAGCCTCACAGCCATGGTTCTATGCGTATCCCCCCAAACCGTATTGCCTCCACCAGGTTAAGCATCCTACTTTGAGAATAAAACTTCAATTGTGCAAGTACCTCCTGTAGGATTATTTCCCACTTCATTGTCACCTGCATGTTTTTGTTTGTTTGGTTGGTTTGGTTTGGTTTTGATGCCACTATCCCTGGCCCCTCGTTGTTCATCAGCTTGGCTGTTGGGGTGCCCCATGTGGTCAGGCTTCCACCCCATCATGACATCTGGCACCTTCATTGCACTCTCATAGGCCTCTCCTTGTTCATTAGTGGCTCCCACACTTTCTTTCTATTAATTTCCCTTCTTAATCAGCTTAAATTGCATGGATCATCCTCTCAGTAAGTTTACATCAATACCCCAAATTCCCTTGCCTCACTAGCTTTGACTTTCTGATCAGGAAAATCATTAGCTCCTGGTATCTCTGACTGCATCTTGCCGCTGGGCTCATCTAGAAACAGTAACCATGTATGCCACTCTCGTGCAGCTATAATTAGTGTACATTTATTAGCCTTGACTGGACTATCATTGCCGTGTAATCATACCACATGTTGTGTCTTCCACCCCTCTGAAAAGATTATTTCAAGACTCTTCTATTAACTCCAACGTCCCTATTCGTTAATTTCTTGTAGATGATCTAGCCTAAGCAAGAAACAACCACCCCAAAGCCCAAACCCTCTTACTTAGAAAAGTTTCCAGTTTGCTATGGGAGACAGAGAAGCCAACAGCAGGGAGCTTGTCATCGGCGCCTTGCTCGAAGCCTCGCTATCACGTTGTATCTGCATCAGATCGTCACCGTGTGTGCCTTATCCCAGCACATTCTAAGCTCAGTCAGACTTCCTGGGTCTTCTGCTTAGCCGACCACACCTCTCTTGCAACACTTTTTTGCCCTCTGTACTAACATAATGTTTCGTTTTGTTTTGTTTTCCTCTTGCCTTTCTGCACCCAGCTTCTCAATGTCCTGTGCTCCCCATTTTCCTCTACTTTGTTTGTGAAATGCTGGGATCTTGTAGGCTCAGTCTGAGGGCCCCACTTCCCTTGCTGTTCTATATTCGATCCCAGACCAGTGAACCCAGTGAGTGACTGTGGCTCAAAACCAGTGAGTCATGTCAGTGAGTCTGATTATATTTGCAGGCCAGCCCTCTCCCGAGCCCCAAAACAGCATATGCCAGCTGTCGTGTAGCTACCACCCCGAGACGCTCAGAAGTACGTCAGAACCAGCGTACTGGTGTGACAAAGTGACACAATTGTGTATCCCTGCCTCCTTCCATGTTTCGTTCCTCCGTGGAAGGGACAACCGTTTACCGCTTTACAAAGGCAGACACTCAGGGGTCATTCTGAACTTTCTCCTTTCATCTAATCCATCAGCAAGCCTTGCTGACCTCACCTCCAGACGGTGTTTGAGCCACATCATTTGCCCGCATCACCCCCGTTACCACACTCAGGCCGCCGTCTTTGGTGTCTGACCTGCTTCAATAATGTGCTCTCCACCTGCTTGCATCTTCTCTGTGGGCTCTCTGTTGTGTGTGTGTGTATATATATACCAGCCAGAAAGAGTTTGAAAGGCAACTAGGATTATTCATGTTCTTTTTGCTTAAAACCATTCTATTCCACGTCATGCCCCGGAAACACTGGCTTTTTATCAGTTTCTTTAACGTGCCCACCCTCTGTCTACCTCAGGGCCTATGCACGTACTCTTGCCTCTATTTCAAAGGCACCCCTTTCTTGCCTGCCGCCCCCAAGCATATCTCCCCCCACCACCACCCTTGCCTACTCATTTTTATGATCGTGACTCAAATATCACTTCTCTATAAAAATCTCTGTTGACACCCCAGAAAAGATTAGTCTCTTGCATTTGACTTTCACAGAGTCCCGTAAGTGTTTTCTATAAATGCTGGTTTAACTACTAAGTATATATTGGAATAATGATGCAGTTTCGTGAGAAACAACCAGTTCAATTGAACCAATGTTTACAGAGTGCCTGGTGGATGCCAGACCCAGTCTCTGCTCTTAAAATTTATCATCACCCAGGAAGGCATCCACATTAAAAGAGAAAAGAAAGACAGAAAGAAAAAAGTAATATGGCACCTTCAGAAGCAATACTGCCCTTATTTCAATTGAACAAATGTCTTTCAAGTGCCTACCATGTATACCAGGCACAAAGAAAAACACTGGCGGGTTTCAGACAAGCAGGGAAAACATTTTTAATAATTACTAGAATAAGCTGTAGATACTGTTAGGTGTCTAGAAAGCTTGCTGATAAGGAAAAGGTTGGGGTGGACCTGCTAAATATTTTAAAATAAATATTCCCCTAATAGATAGGACATGTAGTTTCTAAATCCATGTTATCACAGAAAATGATTGTGCCCCTCAAGCAAGAAAAAGGTTAGTCTGTGGAAATGAAATTTCAGAGGGACTTAACACGAAATCGTACGTGTGCTCTGCTTGGTTGTTAGAATAAATCTGAGCTAATCGGGCCCCATCCCCCTTATCCCTCCAAGCCTTCATTTTTTCAGATGACAGAGAAGATTTATGAAGACCTGACGGCCGTTCACTCCCTAATAAAGTTCTCCCTCAGTCATCCTGCTAATTTGGTTGACTGGTCTATTTTTAAAAATTAGCAGTTTTCAGAAACAGCCTCCAGTATTGTGGCTGTGAAAAATCTGTTGAGGAGAAATAAAAGGCTAAAACAAAATCTAATACTGTAAGCAAGTATACATTTTTTGGAATGATATACGATCCTGTGTTCTGCCAGTTGGGTCCCTGAGGCAGGAAAGAAAGCAATCTGGTTTTCTGAAACATTCAAATGTCTCACCTAAGCTCAGCGAAGAATACATCATTATGAGAAACAGAGTGGAAAGTCACCATTTCATCCTGTAATTTACAGAGTCAGTGGGGACAGCACAACACAGAATTCAGAGTTCAAAGAGAGAAAAAGATCTGGCTTATGGTGGATATAAACTTAATTCTTTGAACGAGGTCCCTACGCCCTGCTGTGTCAATTTAACACAGGGCATTCTAGACTTCTTTTCAGAGCCTTTCATAAGTTTCAGAAATATGATAAAATATTCCTTTAAAAAAAAGTGCTAAGTAGACACTTGGTAAAAGCTGAGCCACGCAAAGATTTCTGTTGGATTACGAAGTATTTTACTTGTTCTAAGATAGAACAACTTTTCTGGACTGTCCTTCCTTTAATGCAGAAAGGTCAGTTCTACTTTCTGCCTCAGTTGTGATATTAATCTCTCCATTTCTCTCTAAATCCTATTAAGAAAGAGTAGAAGCTTAACTTTATCATCTGAATGCCAGAATCTCAGCAAGCATTTATCTAGATGTAAACAAGGATGCCTTTCAGAAGGATATGTTCTCATCGTGGTAATGAAGGAAGGAGCTCCTACATTATTTAGCATCATTTCACAAAACCAAGTTTTTGTTAAAATTAATTTCCCCACCTTTTTGATAAGCAAGAAGAGTTAAGGAGAAATTATGTTGTGATTAAAAAAAAAATTAGCTCAACCGACTACCATATTTTGCCATGGATAATGCACAGTTTTGCCCCCCAAATTTGTGAGGGAAAAATAAGGGTGCACATTATACATGGATAGTACGAATTCTGTATTTATAGAAATGTTTTTAATACTTTTATTTATGTTTATCAGTTAAAAGTGTAACTCTAGAAATCAGTAAGAATATCCATATGCAGGATAATACCCTGGAATACGATAATCGATTTATTATTATTATTATTAAATTTATTGGATGACGTTGCTTAGTAAGTTACATGGGTTACAGGTGCACTGTGTGTTGCGTTATGTGCTCACCACCCAGAGCCAGTTGTCCTTCCACAACCGTGTACTTGATGCCCCTCCCTGCTACCCACTTGCCCCCAGGGAACCACTGAACTACTGACTGTGTCTACACGTTTTTGTTGCTTTGTTGCTTTCAGTTTTATATTCCATATAAGAGTTACATTTAAAAACAAATGCTAAAATCCATTTATAATCCAAACAACAAGTACCTAAAATATAAACAAACAAAATTAGAATTAAAAAATTAAAATGAAAGATTTCCCCCCCCCGAAAGTTTGGACCAGACAAGGGG
The DNA here is from genome assembly GCA_004026885.1 of Lyroderma lyra. Lineage (NCBI taxonomy): Eukaryota > Metazoa > Chordata > Mammalia > Chiroptera > Megadermatidae > Lyroderma > Lyroderma lyra. The sequence continues at coordinate 37,244 of PVJL010001494.1, read as the reverse complement.
GTGTGCACTGTGCACGGGAGCACATCCTACCCTGCAAACTACGGTACTTTTAGCAGCCAGAGTCTACTTAGAAGTGGACTTAGAACGTATCCAGGACACCACGCAGAGCTCAACCCAAGGGGCCCACTAGTCACCCTGGACGGGAAGAGAGGTGGCTGTCAGAAGTCCCATTACAGAGACTCTAATGAGATTGGCATGGGACGGGGCCCTGGCAGGGGTGTTTTGATTAGTGCCAGGTCATACTTACATTTAGCCGGGCTTGAGGGTCAACGACTAGCTAGATGCCTGACCCTAGCAGTTCAGTGAGGAGTGGCCTGCAGGTAAAGGAAACAGCCTGGAGTGCCTGCACCTCACCTCTGCGAGTGCCAGCCAGCCCCTCCGTCATACCCACCCCCACAGTGGTTAGACTCTTCGTTTCACTTCATTGTTCCACCAAACAGACCCATGGCTTTACGACCTTAACTGTTGTTAAAATGAGCCATTCAACCATTCAAGCAGGGAAGAGACTCAGGAAGAGAAAACAAAAACAAAAACGTGAGCTAAATCCCTCGTTTGGCTCAACTGACCCCGAGACGCAGCTGCGCCTCTAGTGCGACAGCCGCCCCCAGATCTGCTGGGGTGCAGTGCTTCCCTCGTGCCACCCAGTCCCGCTGCCTTCTAAAAAGCGTGGGAGTGAGTGAACCCACGCATTATCTTTTCTTCCAAAAACGTGCCTTTCAGTGGTCCAATTGGAGCACAGTGTCCTTCGTATGCAGGGGGGCAGGGGAAGGAAACGGCGCCTCTCGAACGTTCCCAGGGGCTTCGTGAGTCCAGCCTCAGGCAACGGTGGGGAGACAGTCATTCCTCAGTAACACAGGGGGGCAGGCAGGAACCGCACGCTCCACAGCCAAGGACAGCGTCAGGAGAAGGGGTGCGTCTGCACCTGCAGTGGTGAGGGGGGAGGGGAGGGGAGGCAGAACTGGGGGGGCGGGATCTGCAAACAGCATCTGGTCGGCCTGCAAGGAGGCAGGGAAGCAGAATCGATAATCTGGTCATCGTGTCTCCTGATGACAAAGGAGGCCAGCTAAATGCTCATTCTCTAAGTGTAGGTAAGGGGGAAAATGAGCTCAAATGAAAGGCCATAAGGACCAGAGGACGAGAACGGTGGCTTCGCGATGACGTGATGACGGCGGGCGGACACACTGACTCTGAAAACTGCCAGCAGAGGGCTCGAGCGCTTGCTCCATCATGTCGCGTGCCTGAGAGCCTTAGCCGTAGGGGACAGCAGGGATTTGTAAGACAAGACATTGCCGTGGTGAGTGCTACTGCTATAACAAAAACAACGTCATTGTCATGGTAGTAATTACGATCATTATTGCTAATGACGTGATAGCCCTGCAATCCTATCAAAAACAAAACGTGTCACCAACAATAAGGAGCATATCACCGAAATACGTGTTCAGTTAGGAGATCGTACTTGACGGGCTTGTGGTCCAGTTTGCCTGGGGATAAGCGTACAGGACAAAGCCCTCATCTGTGGCCAGGACACCTCATCATTTCCCGTCAGGTGACCTGCACACCCGACAACCTTGCTGGAACTTAAGTTTGTCTTTTGAATAATGGAGACCCGGGCATGCCCATCGCAGTGTAAGAAAGACAAGCCACGGGCTCGTGGTCGAACCCCGTTACCGTGTTGTTGGGTCAGGCCCTCTGCGGTGACACCAGGAGCCTTGGCCCGGAGATACCCGAGTCAGCTCTCCTTTTCAGCCGGGTTCGGAGCTCCGTTTGGAAACACAGGCCGGCGTCTCCCTGCTCCGGAGTGCTGTCTGCACAGCAGTCACGGCCGCCCACAGCCCCGGCTCCGAGGCAGGGCGGCTTTCGTGGCCGGGCTCGTCTCAGGGCAGCCTGGACGGCACGCTAGAACCGCTCCGAGCGCGATCTTGGTAGCGGCTCGCTCAGCATAGCCGTCCCGTTAGGAAAGTGACGGGAGCTGGTGGACCCCGGGTCACATCTCAGGGAGTCGTCACCTAGCAGAGGCGCGGCTGCTGGGACATGCAGGGTGGAGATCCAGCTGGGTGGCCGAACGGCAGGCGGCGGTTCAGTACATCTTCTTTACAGAGCCTGTAGGCACACCGCTTCGTGAAATGCTAAATGTGGACACAGTGAAGGGGCGGATCCCCTCTCCTGGGCCTGCCATGGGTGACAGGGTTGGGATCTGGCATCTGCGAGGGCCACGCCCTGTAAGTGACCTAAATACCTTCCTAAGCCTCACCCTCCTTTATTAATGCCATTATTTTCCTGAGATCCAAGACGGAACCACTGACCTTGGGCTGTGTTCTGGGTTTGGGCCGATCCCACCGTCACATGGTATAGCGGGAGGCCCTTACCTGTGGGCCTGTGGCCTTGGTCACTGCTGAGGCATTTTGGACTCCCCTTTGGTTCTCCCATGCTCTGTGCCGCAGCCTGTATGGCGACACCCCCCGAGGGGCTTGGGGGTGCCCTCTCATTCTTCCCACCTGCTCCTCCGGACGCTCCCTCTGCTTTCACAGGTGCTGCCTACCTGAGCCTCCCACCCTGTTGTCCTTGGCCACCCTGCGCTGGGCTCCCTAGCCTGTAGCTTTGCCAACTTGGTGGCTGCCCTCTGGCCCTCAGTTTCCCCTGTACCCACGGAGACCTCACGGTTTGGGCCGTTTCCTTTACCCACCGGAGTCAGCGTAGAATATCCAAGTAAGTTCACCTCGCCGCCGTTTTCCCTTTGCTTAGGGTGCCCCGTGTTGGCAAGGCAGGACCCCGCGAGGCAGGCTGTCCCAAACCTCCTTCTCCACCGATCTTTCCCTCAGACGCACTGGAGCAGGAGCTTCAGTGTCCTGCTGCTTGCGGGAAATTTCTGCGCAGCTCGCGAGGTCATTGCAGGTTCTACCTGAGGAGGAGAGAAGCGAAGCCCCTACAGCAGGATGCCCCCAAACTCCTCAGCTCGTGTCCACCACCTTGCTGTTTTGACTCCACGTGGAGACCTTGGTATCTGACCTCTGACTTTGCTACCTCTCTGCCCCAGACGCCCTCCCCCAGACCCGAAGGGCCCTCACTGACTTACCTTTTCTGTATGATGACATTCTCCCTCCCTTCCTCACCCGGGACCGTAACGTTGGAGGGGTTGTGGGTGGGTATGATTTAGCCCTCAGCTCAGTCCTGTCTCAGAGCTTTTCCATTTCCATCACGTTGCATGCGAGAAGCTGAGGGAGGCAGTTCTTTGGAGATGTCAGAAAGAAACCGTCACACCAAACCTTCAGCTCAGCCCCCCAAATCAGTGCATCCTGCGCCCTCTTACAGATCAGCATCGGGGATCACAGCAGAGTTGCTGCCTGGGTTCATTGGTCTGCTTTTACCCTAAAGCTGCATGCAGGGTCTCCATGTGGCCTGAGCATGACAGTCCACCCCGTGGAATATGGGGCACAAGCGACACTAGACGAACTTGTCTTCCTTTAGCAGCCATGACAGGCAGGCGAGATTTCTGCCCCTGGAAGAACCCATTACGCTCATGCTGCATCACCGCCTCTTAGAACAAAACGATGTATTTTATCGCCTCGTTTCCTAACCCTCCCTCTTCTGGGACACACTGCTGGCATTTTGACGTTGGCTTTCTATCCAAACCGAGCTACTTCTTTTAGTAGTTTTACTGTTTATTTTCTATTAGCATTGTAATCCGACTTGAACAACAACAAAAGATGTAATGGTTTTGAATATACAAATTCTCATAACCTTTTAAGACAAACTACTTGTTTTGCATTAGATCTAACTATAAGACACTTTCCCTGATTCTTCTGACTTGATAAAAAGTATTGGAAAGTTACCTTATGCTGGAGGCTACTCAATAAATGGTAAATTACCATGTAATTCCTGTAAACCCGGCTATACCTGTGCCATCAACAGATTGTTGTAGCTTGAGTTAAAATTGGTGACAAAGTTGACACTTATTCCAATTGAGAAGCTTGACTGTCAAGTCGGGGGAACTCAGTAGGTCCAAAGAGGAGCCTAGGGTGCAAGTCCCCGCTGTGTCACCGTTGGGGTTTGCAACCCTGTGCACATTAATAATGTCTCTAAGATTCTCATCTCCAAATTGCAGAAAGTATTTCCTGCTTGACAACACTCTGTGGAGACTACATGAGATTAAGCATGTAAAGAGCCTGACTCAGCACAAGAGCTCCATGGAAAGGATGACGACGTCATCTCACAGTTTGTCAGACACAATTTGCAGCAACTAATGAAGATGGTGACATCAGCACCACCGTGCAAATCAGTCACGACGAATTGAAGTGCGACCTCTGGTCACATCCATGTGTGTTCATGGTCCTGAGCCTAGCTCTGGGAGCCGAAAACAGATTCAGTCCGAAGGAAGATGTATTTGATCTGGAGCTACGCAGTGTCTCGAAACATCTCCTGAAATAGGAGTCCTCGTTTAATAAGCAGCGCCTTCCTAGAGATGGATTTGATTTCATCTTCTACTTCATGAGTAGAGTCTACAAATCAGCCCTGTGGAAGAAGTCTGACTCTGGCTGCTGGGAAAAATAACAGGAGGCATAAGAGTAAATCAAGTTAGAGTAACTATCCCACTTACTGGACAATGGACGTGAAGTCAAGTTTAATCTGCTCCTTAATCTAAAGGCAAATTAGTGGAGGACATGTTTTCTCCCCATCCTTGAGACAGCGCTAACTGCATCGGTGCTTTTGCTAGTTTATCCCCACGGTTACTATCTGCTGCTCTCATAGATTTGGCCTGAAAAAAAGTAAGTATTTCAAGGCGGAGTTTCCTGAAAGGAGGAGGGCCCTGATTCCATGAGTGAAACTTCCGAATCATTTCTCTTGCCCTGTTCTTTTGCAAAGGTGTACGTAACCGGGACACTTTGGTGCTGCACATTTCTGTGCTCCTCCTCTCTCCCTCACGCTCGCCTTTGTACAGCAGGTGCAAGCTGAGCCTGCAGTGGAGTGCGGGGTGCAGCAACGAACAGTCGTTTCTCGGCTCGCCCCTCCATCTCGGCGACTGGAGGTGCGTCTTGTCCTGCTCACTCGCATCACCCACGACGCTTTGCTGCTTAGTGAAGGGACCTGGGAACGAACACACGGGACGTAACGCACACGTGCACGCACGCACGCAAGCACGTCCTGCGTCTTACGTGGTACCGCCAAGGCCACGGGTCTGGGGTGCTTTCCTGGGAGGATGTTTCTCAGCGTTTGGAGACATGAGGATGCTCAGGAATGTGACACACACAGTGACGAAATAGTTAAAATCAACACATGAATTCTGCCTCGATGGTGAGTCCAGTGTCAACGTCACCTACTCGATGTGCAGGTGCCACTGCTGCACCTTCTAGCTCTTTGACCCTGTAGACTCTGCACTCCGGTGCTGCGTCGCAGCGCTTTCTCTGGACCTCGGCTCCACTCAGACTCTCCCGTGGGCAGGTAGCATGGCGCCACTGAGCAGCGTGGCCTGCAAAGTCCCACTCCCTGACTCTAGACAGTCCGGTTCACGGAAGTGGCGTTCCTCTCCCCGTCGGGGTAGGGCAAGCGCACCGCCCCGGCCCCGTCACCGCGTCCGATCACGTTTCCACCTGGCTCCGGGGTCGTCGGCAGGTCGACCCCCTCGGACACCCCGGCCCTGCCGCTTCTCTTCATGTTGTTTTTCGTCTCTTCCCTGCATTTTAGTAGCTTTCTTCTCCGTCTTCTTGCCATGCAGGAAATGGGTCATCAGCCAGTCTTGGTCTCAGATGGCCAAGGAGAGTTGTCCCAAGCCTCTCGGGGAAGGAAGGCTTCTGGGTTCTTCAGCCTCATCCTTGTTTGTGTTGCCCACGACCCTCGGTGTCATATTTACCGTCAAGAACTAGTACTTGGGCGTCATCTGCTTTATATGTGCATTATGTCTGTGCACAGGCAGCAGGGACTGCGTACTCTAACCATCTCTCTCTCTCTCTCTCTCTCGGACACACACACACACACACACACACACACACAGAGTCTTCCATTCACAACTGCTCCTCAGAGCTGAGCCGTGTGCAGTGGTATTAAGAGGTTCATTACTTGAAACAATTGCATAAATCCCTCTCGCTCAGTTTTAATTCCTGAAACACATGGCCTCACAGCGAATCTACATTTAATGCCACTAACTGCACACTCATTCATCCTAGATACACCTTTTGAATCAACCAAAGCATTAATATTTTTACTATGACAGGTCCTCAAATATTTGAGGACAGCCATTACTTGTTCCTTTGGTATTTCGTCCCCCAGTGCAAATATCACTGGTGCCTTCAGGCATTTCTCAGCTGAGAAGATTTTCATGGCTTCACCCCAGTTGGCTCCCCTCAGGACATCCCCTGGTGCATTGATGCCTCTATAAGGATCACCCAGAATGGCATACTGTGTTTTCAGGTGCCTCTGCAATGACATTGTTTCCTCTGCAGTCCCTTCTGTGTCGGTCTGTTCACAACATGACTCTCAGATCAGTTATTCGAAGTCCAAATTTAATCATGTCTGCACGACTTCAAAGCCCTTCATGGTTCCCCATCAACTTCGAGGCCAAATCCTCTGATCTGACCTCCACGGCCTTCGCAGTCCTGATCCTGCCTGTGTGCCCCCCGACACCCCCCATCTCCCGTCACTCCCCACTGATCCTCCGGGCTTCAAATGCACAGCACGTGGGAGGGTCACCTCTGCTGTGACTTTTCAGAGATCGCGGGCTGGGGATATGGGGAGGCTGAGAAGGGGACATTAACCGTTGTCATCCGGAGGCTTTCAGCCCTCACCTGGGTCCCTCTCCCCCTTCTCCGAGGTGTCTGCATCCCCACCAGGGGTGGCGCCCCCTTGGGGAGTGAGAATGTAGTCAGGCGCTGTTGTTAAAACCGAGAGGGTGTCATGTCCCCTCGCTGCATTAAAATAGATAAAAGGTGACCAGCTCCGCTCCCCCTACCTGCCCGTGTGCTATGTAAAGTCCAAACCTTCCTTCCGAATTCTCATCCTAGAGACCGGACTTCCTGGGGTGGGGGGGGTGGGGGTAAGCAAACCACAGGAGGGCTGCGCCCCTGACAAATGCCAAGTTCTTCCTGGTTTTGCTTTTTAACTTTTTAATCCCTTTTGTGCTGTGGGAAAAATTATCACAGGAATAAGAGCAGGTGTGTCTGGGGCTGGACGTCCCTTGGAGTGCCCCAGTGTGTCCACGGGCGCCAGAATTGAGCCCCTGACCCTTCCCTCCCGAAGCAGGGCCTCCTGGTACTCGGGTCTGAGCAGCGGCCGTGGTTCTAGACAACGTTGTTTCTGTCTGGTTTCCCCTTCCTTTCTTGCATCATCCTCGTCTATCCATAGCATTTTTGCCCCCTGTGAACAGTGCATGAGTTCAAGGGCAGTGACTCACGGTGACAGCCGTACGGCAAGGACAGTCGGTTCAGACAAGAACTCCTATTCCGGGTGTAGTTTATTGCTTGTTTGCCTTTGCACAGTGGCCTCTGGTGGGGATGCAACTGAGAGAGACTGTCAAAGCTCATGGGTCCCAATGTGACGCTTTGACCTAATTAGTTTATTTTCACTGCTGTGTAAAAAGATCCTGGAGAAAAAAATAGACCTTTCCAGGTGTGAGCTATTACCCTGTAATAGCATTTGCCACCTGTGCTGGTCTGTGATCATTGTCCATTAGTGGGTGTCAGAGGACACATTGTCTTCCATTGAAGACTCACAGGACTGGCAGACTTTTCTTTTTTAAAATAAATGTGATATATTTGCATGGTTGAAAACAATTCACTTCTAGTCTGCAGTGGGAAAACGCGAATCATGTATCTTGTAAATATTAACATTATTATGAAGAATATAAAAACAATTAGTCTTCTACACTCTCATTCCTTCTAGTTCACATTATAGTTCTAGAAAGCCAGTGTTTCTTAAAATTTACACGTAACCAGGTGTACAGTAAGGAAATCACTGCCTTTGTACAGGTGATAGTATAAAGCCCAGTGTAATTATGGTTGCAACAAATGAAGAACCTAATTAAAAATCCATTGTTTATTCGTACAGTCTAGAACCAATCGAACTCAGATGGGATAGATGGGATATTACTACTCCTACTAACTGTCGCGTCCAGCACGACACGGGCGGTGGGAAAACGGGAAGGGCGGCACAAGGTCATGAAAGTGGCCAAAAGCATGTTTCAAGCGGGGCCCAGGGACTCCAGCCTCGTGGACTGAAAGAGCCCCGAATCGGGCCACACATTTCTTAGCCGTGTCATCGGCTCTCCCTGCGGGCCCCCCCGGAGGTGTCCTCCTTTCGGGCCGGTCCGTGGTGCCCGGCCCCAGCACGCACCCTGTCTCGGGGGTGTCACACACGTCCGGACGCGCCCAGCCTGCAGCCCAGACGGCTCAGAGCGTGGCCCACCCCACATCCTTAAGGCGCGATGGGACTTCCTTCGCGACCGTTCCCTCCAGCTCATCAGCTGTCACTAGCGCGAGTGGGTGCTACGTGGGGCCCAGGGAGGACGGAAGGCCGGGCAGCGCCGACCTGGACTCCTTCCTGCCCCTCAGTTTCCTTCTCTTCTCCACCTGTGGAATTTTGCTCGGAGGACAGAGCCGAGATGGGGGGGACGACTTCAGTTCTCACTCCCTAAATCCTATTTCTTTTTATTTCTTGTATGTTGGTCACTACTTGATACAATGAGGGTGGAACATTCTATCGGAAACAGCGGAAGGGGCAGAAGGTAAAAACCAACACAGAACAGAAGTCACATTGGTAGTGTAACACTATACTAAGCTCCTAGTGACAATTTTCAAGTAATCGGGTAAAATTAATTAAACTGATATTGTATATTTACGTGTATGATACTGAAAAGCATAATGACATATTTATTTTGCCTATTTACATATCAAATATGAAATAATACAGCAAATCTGTTTCTAGATTTGTAACTATTTAATTTTTTTTCTTGTCATGACCATTGAAACAAACTGAAGCCAGCACGTTAAAGACAGCTCTATGTAGTCAAATTCTGAATGGCTAAAACAAATGTGATCCACTTTTATCTAATAATAAATTTTGTACAGCCTCTGCTAAAACATGACTCTAAGGTAAGGCTCCTTAAAAATTACTTTTCTGACTTGAAGAATTAGAAGTTTGAAGAACAGAGATTCTGGATTGTTCTAAATAATGACTGGAAGGTTTAGCTTTTCATTTGGCTCATGGAAGATTAAGTATATGCTTTGGAACCAGATGAACAGCTGTCATCTGGAGACCAGATGGACCGACCCACCATCAATCAAAGGTCTCCATAGGCAGCCTCATTTCCCCAAGAAATGATTTTGGATGCGTGGCCACATCATGTGAACAAGTGCTCAATTTTGTACCCAGACCTCACAACATAGATCTAAGTAGCACTTGAGAGAGACTCAATCCAGATCTCATCAGGAGTTGGCCATAGTGATGGAACAATTTTCTTAATGCTCTCCCAGAACATCTTATACTCACTGGTAGGATTCTTCATGTGTATCCACTTGATAATAATGTGTTAACTTTATTCAGCCCCAAATTGAATTATATCACATTCAATTTGACTGTTTGCCAAAGATAAAGACAATAATCATGTATAGGCTATTTGCATAGATAGATAGATAGATAGATAGATAGATGGAGATATTAGTAATAGATTTAGAAATTTAGATCTTCAGGAAAGAATTTGCTAGGCACTAAAGCAGTTTGTTTCATTATAGATACTTCATAATAGTGATAAAACCATTTAAGAGGCATTACAAGAATTTCTGCAGTCCAATTAAATCCAAAATAATAAAGTCATACATTAAAAAATATGTTGTGAAAATGGGTCTGCCAGGATAGCTTTCTGTCTCCCTTCTCGTGTCTAATTTTTGTGGCATTAAAAATCAGATTTTATTAGGTGTATTCAGCCTGACCCATAGCTTGTTTGTGTTTATTTTCAATTCATTAATAGAGAATTATTCAGGTGATAAACCACATTATACTGTTTTAACAACTTTTTTTCATAACACAATCCACAAATGTTTATTAACCTTCATATTTACATCAGAACCATGTTCCAGGAACTTAGATGATTGGATAAAGATGTGGTCCAGATATACTCGGCCATAAGAAAAGATGAAATACTGCCCTTTGCAACAACATGGATGGATCTTGAGATTATCATGCTAAGTGAAATAAGCCAGACAGAAAAAGTCAAGAACCATACTCCTATGATTTCGCTCATATGTGGCATATGAAACTGAAAGCAACAAGCAAACAAGTCAAACAAAAACTCACCGACATGGACAGCAGTTTAGTGGTCACCAGAGGGTCAGGGAGCAGGGTGATAGAGGAGGGTAAAGGGGGACGGAAGGAGAAGTGACTCTGGGTGGTGCACGCACCGTGCAGTCTATAGATAATGTATTATAGATTTGTACACTTGAAGCCTATATAACTTTGCTACCCCATGGCATCCCAATACATTTAATAAAAATGAAGCAGACATTATAATTTGAATGGCCTTCTGGGGGAATTGGGGCACACTGTGCTTAGATACGTGTTATGCACACCATGTTTAAGGAAATAATCGAAATAGTTCTCTCCAGGATCTGGCACCTCCCCAACAGGACAGGGTGTAGGCCGGCTTTTAGTCAACGATCGTCACACGGTCTTTTGTTTGTTTTGAAATATTGAATCAAATTAGTAGTGTTAGGAGGGATAATTGAATTTTAAACACAGAGGTTTCTTGGCTCTACGTAAGTAGGTGAATTACTCCAGAACTCTTGAGGAATACTTGAATTCCCACTCCCTAGCGTCAGTCCAGTCAGGTGTTCATCATCCCCAAATGCCAAATGGTGTTACCTGAATCCTTATTGTGTCTCGGTGGTGGTCAGCCTGGCTGCAGCCCTAAGCAACAGGGCCCCCTCTTCAGAATTCATCCCTTGAGTCCACATAGGCACCTGTGTTGCCCCCCACCTCTCCCTTCAAATTACGCCGTAAATACCTGCCGTCGTCATTGATTTCTCGGGTATTTTCTATGCTTTGCCTTTGCAGAGGATGCACGGTCTTGGTAAAGCGACTTGGATGTGCTTAGTCCTAAGCAGCCCGTTCTGCGTCCTCTCTGGGATGCTGCCTTGGCAGGAGGGGGTGTGCACGTGTGCGTGTCGGGGTGCTTTCATTGACCTCTTAGAGCCTCTTCTCAAACCCGAAGCCGGAAGGGCATAAGTAACGTGCAAACAGCTTTACATGTAATTGAATCCTTGAAGATTCAGCCAACACAGAGGGTTTTGTAGTGATGCCTGCATCGCTAAGAAACATTATTTTTCGATCTTGGGATGTACTAGTGTGCAATAGTAAGGAATTCCATTTGATGTATCGTCCGATAAGCCATACTGAATTATAATTCAATTCTAGGGTTCCTTGTATGTGTTCACTTTCAGTATACAATTATATTCATCGGGACCCAGGATAGAAAACGAAATTCTCCATCTAGCTGTATGGTCTTGGTTATCCGGCCTTAGAGAATTGTTGAATTGTGTTTCCCTAATCGCTAGTGCAGTTGAGCATTCTGTCATGTGTCTGTTGGCCATTTCTATGTCTTCTTGGGAGAAGTGTGTGTTCAGGTGAAAACAACTGTTTTATATTTATATTCTAAGGAAGAGAGAGTAACAGCCATAAAACACAATGTAATCTTTGACTTTTGGATGAGGCTATTGACAAAATTAAAGCAAATCCGGGACGATGAACCATTTTTTAAAATGGGAGCATTTATTTCATTTTCTTCATCTAGATAAAAAACAAGGTTCTCTTTAGAAACTTGGAACTTTTTGAATTCACTTTGCTGTACAGAAATTGTCAGAGGGAATGAAGGCAGGTAATGAGATACTAAAAAAAACAAAAATTGTTTCAAAAGGAGGGCAGTTGAGCCAACGTGTATACTTAGGACGTCTATATCTCATTTATTTCCATTCACATTTCACCTAAGATAGGCACTTCCCGCGCCCCTCTGTGTAGCCAGCTCCCTGTGTGAACCTCTGACACACTGAATTGTGCTTACATATGCCTCCTTCTGATGAGCCCATAAATATTTTCGGTTCCCAGGAGCTTTCTTAATGATCCTGCCGAGCTTTTATGTCTTCCTGGTTCACATCTTCCCAAAATCGCTCTTCTCTGTAGATATCTCTAATTATTCCTATCCTTGCAAAACAAATTTCTTTGCTACCCAGGGCTGTTTTTCAACAAGCATGCCACTGAAAATGCTGAAATTTGGAGGGTATTCTTTTTTTTTTCTTGTATCTGCAGTTATCCTTCAGTTAAGGAGCAGTAGTCAGAATCTTCTTGCTGTTGGTTAAGATTCCAGTAACCGCCCTGTTGGCTCATGAAAATAAAATACAGTAAGTGCTCACCGAACGTCCTGAATAGGTTCTTGGAAACTGTGACTTCGAGCAAAATGGTATATAACAAAAACAGTTTTAGGCTAATTGACATAAACAAGAATTAAATTCCTGTGGCACAAAAACATCACCAAGCTTCTCAATAAAGCCCCCAAACTCTTCTAATGTTAAACATTGAGATAAACGTGAGCTGTGCCTACCTTTAAGAAGGGCTCATAAAACAAGGACGAGAATGCTCGTTCATCCCGCTTGGAGCCTCACTGGGCAGCTCAGGGCACAAGGGGAGGGACCATCTCTGGACAGGATGCCCCTCCGTCGCAGGGCACCATCATACTCACACCCACACCCTCTCTGACTAGGACCGCGTAGACACGCCATTCACCTCGCATGCATGTCTTTGGGATGTGGGGGGAAGCTGGAGTCCCCAGACTAAACCCCACACAGACATGGGGAGAATGTGCAAACTCCGTATAGGCAGTGGACGCGGCTGAGAATCAATGTTTTTATTTTTCTTATCAACACTATAATGAAATAATATTGAAAGAAACTGTGTTATCCGAGGATCCATCGTAATACAAGAGCTCCTCACGTTACCTTACAACTAGCAATTTCATGGAAGACAAAGTAAGTCCAACCAATTGTCTGGCTTTGCAAAGACAAAACTAGCTAAATGAAGAAGTGGAGAATTTTACAGATATTTTGAAAGTTAACACTGTTTAGTCGAACCAGAGGGACTTGCATTTGAAGCCTGTTTCCTTTCTAGTCAGGTGAATTTTTCCAGGTTATATAACTTCTCAGTTATATAGTTTGCTCAACTATGTTAATAAAATGTGCCTAAATTTTCTCAGGAGAATTAAATCAGTATGAAGTTTGCAAGAGATGTATGAGTACATGCCAGAAATTAGGACGTGTGTGTGTGTGTGTGTGTGTGTGTGTGTGTGTGTTTTGTCGCAGTAATGAGTAGTTACAATTCTATTAATTTTATTTTTCAGGAAATAGCTCTTTGGTTTTGAGGCTCATTTATCAGAGATTATTTTTAACAATGAAAATGAAGAGCAAGGTGGGCTTGTTTACTTTTTCTTTATGTAAAGAATAAACATAAGCTTTCTAATGGCTTATAAAATAATGAATGACATGTTAAAACAAATGAGTATCTAACGGGCAACCCAGAAGAAATGGGCCACAGAAAATTCTCTTTTATATAACATGTAATTAACCTGTAAAGGATGTTCCTACAGGTAGTTAGACAACGACTAATTTCTGAGTGAGTTTAGCAAGTGGCTGGTTATGAAATAAATTAATTTGGGGGAAGTACTGTGCTGCAGAGATAAGCTCATCATTAAATAATGCATGTGCTCAAGCTGTATGGTTCCCATACTCTGCCCATGGCTGTACACGTCTTTCCAGTGCCTTGACTATTGTTGTGGGTTTGTGTAAACTACCAGCAGATTCATAGCCAGCTGATACCCAGGAAAGTCCTGCCTGGTCTCCATTTCTAGTCTTTTCCCTTTGGTTAACTGACAGCCAGGGAAGCCCATTCAGAATCGAGAACAGCGCCCGGTTCTTGGTAAAAAAAAAAATATCATAGACACCGGCATATGCTTCCTTCCTATTGAAACAGAGAGTGCATCACCCCAAGTCTTGTCTAGAGTCTACAGGGGAAGTTCAGAAGTTCCAGCATTCAGGCTAGAACCAACAAAAAGAATCCTCTCGTGGACTATGCTATGTGGAGCCTCACCCCACCCCCTATTAATAATTAAAGAATTAGCGGAGGCGTCATGACCTGGGATCTGAAGCCTGCAGTCCCTGGATCTGAGCCAGGTCATGCGTTGTGGGTGCAGTATGTTGATTAAGAACAGGGGGTCAAATCTATGGTGATGGCAGGAGAACTGACTCTGGGTGGTGAGCACGCAATGCAACACGTAGATGACGTAGTGTAGAATTCTCCACTAGAAACCTATATAATTGTACTAATCAGTGTCACCTCAACAAATTTCATAATAAAGAAAAACAACAGTGAATGTGAATGCCTTTTATTCCAGTCCACTCTGCAACCTGACACCCTAAGTCTGTGGATTTGAGCTTGCATCTCTTGATATAGAACAACCATTCTTTAAGTGAGAAAGAAACTAACGTGAGAGACTTTTTAGAATTCCATAAAATACAAAATGACATGTAAAAGTAAGTGGGAGGAACCCAAAAGTCTGCAGAACGAAGAAAGAAAATAGCAAATCCTTGTTGAAGCCACCTAAGATTCACCTCTTGCACACCATGATTTGCATACTTAGAGAGCAGTGGGTTGCTAGGTGTGTTTACGTAACACACATGCTTTGACAGACACCTACCCAAGAAATCACACAAGCACGTTTTCACGAGTAAAAATGGCTTTACGACTGGGTCCCCCAGCACACTCCATGCAGCCGTTGTGGTTGACCTTCATGTCCAGCTCTAGCTTTCAAGCAAACTTGGGAAGAAACAGCTTTACGCTTTATTAATATTTGAATTTTCAGTTAAAGATATTAAATTAAAAGAAGAAATACAAGGTATATGAGTGTTCTCGGTCGTTAATTGGCCCCATTGCTTTATTTTATTGAAAGGACGAAGCGTCCAAGAGCGTGCATGCAGATGGGTGCACGAGTGTGTGTGGCCTCGCCCTATCCATTCCAAGTACTCCGGGCTGCCGGGTCCTAGTCGCGCAGGGCTGCTGGGTCCCAGTCGTCCGGGCTGCCGGTTCCTAGTCGCGCAGGGCTGCCCGGTCCAGTCGTCTGGGCTGCCGGGTCCTAGTCGCGCAGGGCTGCCGGATCCCAGTCGTCCAGGCTGCCGGGTCCTAGTCGTCCGGGCTGCCGGGTCCTAGTCGTCCGGGCTGCCTGGTCCTAGTCGCGCAGGGCTGCCGGGTCCCAGTCGTGCAGGGCTGCCGGGTCCCAGTCGTCCGGTCTGCCGGGTCCTAGTCGCGCAGGGTTGCGGGGTCCTAATCGCTCAGGGCTGAGCACCCTTGATTTTGACAGACACCCGCAGGCGCGTAGCCCCGGGGCGGAGGTTCCTGCACTTGCTCTTGCCAGCCAGGGTGAGGGAGCTGCTGCAATTGCATTTCTGACACTTGCCTTCCCACTGTCTCCCTCAAGGCGATGGTATTGTGACAGGCTCCAGAGTCGGGTGGAAGACAGGCTGGCTTTGGAAGTTAGACAGGATTTTCCTCTCCTTCTCAGGTCCCAAGCCCTCGGAAGAACTGGGAAAAAGGAAATAGTTGTGCTTCAGAGGAGGAGGATATGCGTGAGAGACTAAGGTCTCGGCTGCTCTCCGTGGGGACACTGGCATGGCTGTCACTTCCCGCCTGTCCCTTCTCTGTGCCTGTAAACTCCTGAGACTGGTGGCCCCACGGCTAGCTTCCCCCTGGCTACGCCACCTCACCCAGGAGTGCCACATCGACCTTGTTGAATCATTAGTATTCCTTCTTCTTAAAAGACTGGTCGTGGCGTCCCCCAATGCCAGAGTTTCCAGAGCCTTCCCAGGGCCTGCCCGTGAAGACGCGCCCATTTGCATGGCGCTCGGTGGTTCACGTGACGCGGGAGCCCCCTTGTCCGGTGTCCCTTCTCCCTGCTTGCAGAAGCCGTAGCCTGCACTTTCCCTCTGCTGGAGTGCTTCCGGCATCTTGGGAGGGACACTATTTTGTTGTGTGGCCCTGATCACAGGCCCATAGCCTCCTGGGCTTCAGCACAGTCAGTGCCAACAGCACTGCCCTTGTGGCAACCCCAAATGCTCCCCCCTCGTTTCTAAACTCCCAGTGGAGGGGTGCTTGCTTGCCCTTGGAAATCCGTTCTGGAATTTCCCTCGCCTTCGTGTGCTTTCCTTCCTTGTCCGTGCGCTTTCCAGGCCTGAAATGTCCCTCCCTCAGGCCTTCCTGATGCCTTAGTGAAACCACCTTGTCATGGTGCCTGAGTCATCATGCCTTAATCAAATTACCTTGATCCCAGTTCAAAGTGATTTCTCCTTCAGCTTGGATTCCCAAGGCAATTCATATTCATGATGTGTCTGCCACATAGCGGGCAGCCTTGTTACTTGATTTATATGCATGATTTCCACTTAACATTGTGCTTCCTTGCTCATCATGAGTGGTATTGAAACACACTCCCTACTTCTATCATCTTTCTCCCACCCTAGAGCAAGTTAGAGGTGAAATCTAAGCTCTCTAATCTTATTAGACCTTGAGCATTCAGCTGCTTCTAACTTAGTGCAAAGCACCTCTTATTAATTTTCATAAGGACAATCTATTGACTTAGTTATTGTTTAGACTTGTCATTTTCATTTTTTACCTTCTGTACCTGTCAAGACATCTTATTTATCTTCTTCTTTACTAAAAAAGGCCAGCAGCATATCCTAGGGTCTGAAATAGGCCTCAAAAATGTTTGCTGGGAAGATCCAGATACTGGAAAACATGATCATCGTGTTCCAATTTTAAGGGCTTATTTTAAAACTGATAAGACTTCAAAGGAGTCAAGGTCTAGAAATCAGAATATTGGTTGGGGGTGACAGTGTTTGGGTAAGAACAGATTAAATAAAATGAAAACTAAAGAAACTAATGAAGTTCTTCAAGTTTTCAAGCAAATACATAACAACAGTGGCATGCTATCAAACCAACATTAAAATGTCAGGAAAAGTTTAATAGGGTGAGGATAGTAAGGGGTAATGATTCAGAGCACATGAAGAAGGGCAGGCTCGCCATTTCCATTCCCACCACGAAACTCCCGTGATAAAATTTACACAGACTTTAATGGAAGCATGACCTACACGTGTTACTTTTTGTGGTGTGTCATTTTTCTCCTCTAATTCGAGGAGATTTCATTTTCTGCCACTTTACAAAGAAATGTCAGGCTGAATGATGAGAGCGCTGGTGTTGAACATCTCTCTTCCCACGTTGTATTTACAGTAAAAATGGTTCTGTTATCCTTGATGTCACCAAATAAAGGCAAAAGCTGTCATGTTCTTGAATATGCACTCACTTTGAAAATAGCAATTTGGGTACAAATTACAGTCATGCGACATCTTAGTAGAACAACGAAATTTTAAAAATAATTTTTGGTTGAAGAAATAAGGAAAATGATTACTGAAGAACAATATTATATTACTTGTGTTCCTCTAAAATTTCAAGATGAACTGTATATGGAAAAGATTCAAAACTTGAATTCTCTGTTCATTTTGATGTTCATAAATCAAATACAGAATCTATGTAGTTAAAGGGACCAGTGTCTGCAATCAGACTGCTCCCAGATTGGTTCTGCTGGTTCCCAGCTCTGCCGTTTTAAAAAAGTTATGTAACATTGCTGGGCCTTATTGATTGATTGATGGAAGATACTGAAATTCTTACATCGTAAGACTGTTATGAGCTTAAAATGAATTAATACATTTATAGCATTGTAAAGCATGCTTTGCACCTCGTGAATATCAATGAAAGTACATTATCAATATTATCATCTTATAAATATCCTAGATAGTCTATTGGGAGAAACTAAATAAACTCATTCTCACATTGGATTTGCTATTTTGCTCTTTAAAAATATATTTGCCATGATAATCCTGTTTTATTATATATTGGGGAAAAGGATATCAATGTAACATATGTGTCATTATTTTAGAGGGTTCGATTCATTAATATTAATAAATAACCAATCGTGAGACCTTTCTTGCTGCTTACGCGTGGGAGCCATTTTTATGGTATTTTCTATCTTTTTCACCTACCTGGCTCAGCACAGGGTAAACACTCAGAAAATATTTGTTTAATCACTTAATCTTTCTCATTAAAAAAATTCCATTTTATTTCAGGTTTTTCTCTGTCTAGCCTGTGCACCAGCCATCCTTAACCGTGCCCCAGGGCCTGTGATCTTTTGTCTTTCCCAGTGAGGCCGGGTTTGCTCTCCAGCAACAGTGCTTCCAGCTGCCACCCGATCTCCACCTCCAACCTCTCATGACCGGCCCTGTAGCCCTTAGTTACCTGTGTCTGTGTGCGTCTGTGTCTAAAGAAACACTTGAGGAGATTCAGAGTTTTAGTGCAGAAGTAAACAATCCGATGTTTTATTGTCACCAGGCATTTTGAAATAAGCAATAGCTCACATTAATTGGAGGGGACACTGTTTGCATCCCCACTTTATATAGATGAGGAAATGGAAATCCCAAGAGGTTAAATAATGACTCAGGATCCCACAGGTTAGAAAGCGGTGAGTCCGGGTTCAAGCCCCGGAAATTTGGCCCCCAAGCCCACACATGTCGTTACCATGTGACACCGCTGGCGAACACCGTGTGTGAGGGCCTCTGCCACCGCTTCCCTTCCGAGAGCCCGTCTGCCAGATGGTCACTTTCCCGATCTCTCTGAGGGCAAAGATGGACGTAGAACCTGGTTCTGGCCAACGGGATTGCACAGGGAGGTGTGTTAACAGAGGCCCTGGGTGTCTTCCCCCTAATTTTAGACACGGATGTGTGAGGATGCAATGCTTTGAGATTCTGTGGCCATCTTGCCGCTGAAAAGCAGGTCAGGAGAACTTCAGAAGGAGCGACTCACAGGCTGCGTGTGTCTAAGCTTCGGGGCCACCGCTGTGCCTCCTCTGTCTCATCGGTGTCTTGTCCTGTGAGAGTGACAGTCTTTATCGCTGCGGCTGTTTTTTGTGGGATATCGTTGCCTGCATGCAGTTCAGTACCTCCTAACAGATGAAAACATGATTTCTAAGCTTCTTCAACTCCTAGATCTTGTCATAAATGTAACATTTTACTTATTTCAATCAACAAAATTATATTTCCATCTGGATATTTATAAGCATCTTGATTCTGTTAGGTTTTTATATGGTTATGATTGTATTTATGACTGATTATATGTAGTCTTATATGTCTAGACGTGAAATAAATACACTAATTCTATTTTTTTCAAGTTTAGTTGTTCTAATGATTCTCTTAGATCACCCACTACCTTGATTCATGGTTTTTTGTTTTTGGTGGTGTTTTTTGTTTTGTTTTTTTTTTTTTTGTTTTACTTTTAACAGGTGTTCCAAATTACATTGGCACATTTGATGAAGGAAACGTTAATTTTTAAAATGTGGATTCATTTTATTTATTTGACCTTTTAATATCATGCTGTAATCATTAGGCAAATGAAAGTCTATTTCAGTTTCATTCTTTTCTTTATACCTAAACTGAACTTAAATTAAACTCGTATTAATGAGTCAGCATCTGTCATATGGACTTCACAAGCCCTCTGTCACCAAACCATCATGCTTGAGAAAGTATAAATCTTTCTTTTTAAAACCTTTGTCTTCAGACAACACCATACGTGTTCACATTGCCTTATGGCATTTTCCCGATCAGACTGAAGGAAAGAATTAAATGCCATTTAAGGATGTTTTCAATTAAGACAAGGAAATATGTTACCAGTTTCTTCTTTTGTTTGTTTGTTTTTCTAAAACATTGCTTCATGAGGAGCTAAACATTTTAATATTTGAAAAATACATCTTCATTTAAAGCAAGGAGTTTAATTTCATTATGGGATATGAAAACTTAGATGTATTCACATTAGTAGAAGCAAATACATAATTTCTAAATCATTTAGGTAAGAAAATCACCCCTTGGGGAGAATTCCAAGTGAAAGAAGCAAAAAACAAACAAACAAAAAACCCCAAACGAAACAACCATCCCAACAAAACAAACAGACCGACCTGCTGCCCGCTCCGTAATTCACCTCAGGGCCCGACCACCTGCAATGTCACATAGTACTTAAGGTGACACTGTGGAATCCCTAATGGCACAATGCCGATTTCAGCCTTCTGGGCATGAAACCAGTGAGCAAGTCTCAGAGGCTTCGATACATCACTGCCATCACGCCCTCTAACACGAAAATTTTAAAAGAACGAACAGGTAGGAAATCCTGCGGTGAGGCGTCATATAATGTCCTGATCAGATTCTATTGTATGTGTTATTTAAATCTCTGGGTTTGACTCACGCCGGGGTAACTATGAACACATCCAAAGTCGTAAGCTGGGTGTCTGGTTTGGGATTCAGCACATTTTCTTCCTCTCGCGTTCTCATAAAGGCAAGGAGACTTCTGATTGACTGCCCAGCGGGGAGTGCTGTTGAAGCGACCGTGTCTGATGGTCCTCTGCCACAACCTCCTCTGAATGGGCAGCGGGTGGGCCGGCTTGACTGGCGGTGAGATTGAGGAGCCTGACATGCATGAGTTTCCTTTGACTAAAAGCGGAGACAGGTCCTCTGTGATGTTCAGGCTCATTCTCACGCTTCTTCCCTTTGTCCTTCTCTCACCTCTTCTTCCTTCTGTTGCCTCTTCCTCAGTCAAAACAGCACCCTTCCCCTTTGCTTCCAGTCTGTTGGGGCTCAAGTAGAACTCTTCCATTGTGATGGTCTGTTTGGGGTTGGAGGTGGGAGGCTTGAGTTCCCCGCCGATGCTGGAGCAATTACAACGCCAGGAGTGCTGCATCTGGGTGGCTACGTGGCTCTCTCTGTGTCTGCTCGCAGTGAGCTGAAATCTGGAGGAGACCACCCACACCTTGGCCTAGTTCAATGTCCGATAAATCACTAAATGCTGGGGAATATCAGCTCTCAAGAAAAGAAAAATATGAGGGCTGTCCAGAAAGTTTCCAGCCATGCAACTGTTCTCGTTATATTGCCAATGGCTCTTCCCCCAGACAGCCCTGGTACACTTAGAGAACTCCCCTGTGGACTGCATGGGGAATTTGAATGACATACACTTTGGTTATGTAATTCAGGGCAGAAGTGAGAAATCCATAAAGTTTTGTAGCTCTTTTAGGCGCTTCTTGCAGAATTAAAACAATAACAATAATAGTGTGTATCATTTACTGACTGTATTATTATAGGCCAAGTGGGTACTATGTGCTAGCCACTGATGATATCAATTATTCCAAACACCTTCAACCTACAGATTGACAAACTCCTACTACTGAGTATTGACTACAGTTTTGCTGTAGACTGGTAAAGCTAAATGCATGACAGAAGTTTCATACCTAATAGCTAAATACGGAGCTCTGGTGATGTCACCTCCCCTTCCAGGCCCATGTCAGACTTTGCTGCTCAATCCCAACACAATCATTACCGGTCAACCTGCATTGACCCAGAGAGCTGAAAGCTATTCTCCATCCTGATGCTATTACCACCCAGAGGGGCCTAAACTATTGATTTGCTGTGCTTAGACGTCACTTAAAATTTTAGAAATCTCAGTGGCTTAGGAGAATTTTCCAAATAGCAAGTCACAGACAAGCCCATATGTGCTGACAAACTGAAAGAGTCATTTTTAGTACTCTTCCTACTTTGTGAACTGTTTGGATGGAATTTATGTCTGTGATGATCCAAACTATAGCAGAAATCAATAAAAGATTTTTCTACTAATAAAATCTTCTTAATTTGGTCATTTTCTTCGTATTGAAGAGCTCAGTTTACAGACTATGAGAGGCAAGAAAAACGTGAATATAAAACAGACCAATTAAGTCTAGTAAACTACCTCACATTTTAAAATTGAAGGGCATTTGAGCATGGTGACTTTGAACACAGGCTTTCTGTCAGTTCTGGGTTCAAGTTCGGGGTCTGTCACTCTATTTTCTTGTGCATGTTATTGAGCAGCCCTATTCTTTGATGTCTTCATTTGTAAAATGGAGTTAATCAATAGTGCTCATTGCATAGGCTTGATGGAAAGATTGAGTGAGATAAGTCATCTAAAATCTCTTAGCTTGGGGCTTGCACACATGTAGGCCATTATATTTATCTATTATTGCATATTAATACCAAAAGGCAGAGGTCATTCACACCACGCCCCTAAATGTCTTTCCATTCATTTCTGCTTTTGTCTAATTCTCATGCATGAATTTGGCTGAAAAATTTTATCTGAACATAGAGTAATATGATGCTTTCTGGTTTAAAGTGATTGATCTAATGGAAGGACATTTCTTGTAAGTCATGACTAGATGGGTGACATTGGGCCAGTCACCTGAAATCCATTTCTATAAAATAAAGCTATTAGTTTGGATAAATTTTAATAACCTGCACAACTCTCAAAATCTATTCTTTAGTTGGTATTAATTATTTAGCATTGATTTAGCATTTCACACTTTAACTCATGTATAACTTATCTTTGGGTCTTTACAATATTAATATTTTTATGTCAATAGAGTATCTACAGCAATTCAACTATTTCTTTCTAGTCTCCTGGCTTCCTTTCTCTCTGGGAATATCACAATAAGTAAATGCAATTTCATTACTATGCAACTGATTATCATATTAGCTACAAATTTGAAATTGCAGTCATGTTAAGAACATGTGTAAAGCAACAGTCAGAATAGATTCAGTCTCGTATTTTGCCTTTTCGAATGTGTTATTGACAGCAATATACAGTTTTATCAAAGGGAGAAGATGCCCAATCATTTGATCTCATTAAAATTTCATTGTAAAAAATCTGTACTTCTGCTAATGTGCAATTTCATATGGAGAGAACCCATACTATTAATATTGATCAGGTTCTCAAATCGTCAGTGACCCCCCCAAATCAGAAACGCTTCCCATTACTTCTTACCTGCTTTCTATCAAATCCCACCTGAGCTGTGTTCCTCAATATCTTGCAGTGACCAGTAGGAACGCAGAAGTGGAGCTTACCAGCCCCTAATGTTCCATTTCATCTCAGGGTGATGTCTGGACATTTTTAAAGGGACAGTGTAGTATTCATTCTTTACATGATTGTTTATTGAGCCCTACTTTGGGGAGGGTCCTTTTCCCTTGTAACAAAGTCGATTATGGTTTATTGAAGCAGAAAGGGAGGTTATGACAGGACATTGGGTAGTTCACAGAGAAGCAAGCATAGGCCTAAGCAGCCAAGAATTAGACCCCAAAACACACCTCGGAACTGATGTGAAGCAGAAAGGGCAATGAAGAGAGAAAGTGTCCACTGACCCCCCATTCATGGTAGGCTGACCAGACGTACCATTTTAAACGGGACAGAAAACCACTGCCCAGTTCCATTTCCAGGGGAACGTGTGGTCAGCCTCATCTCACTGGGCTAAATTCAGGATGTCAGTAGGTTGACGGTATGCACCCTTTAAAATGGGACAGGACCGTTGTTTGCTGTCCCATTTCAAACGGGACGTCTGGTCAGCCTAATTCATGCCCTAACTCTCCAGGCTGTGTTCTTTGTGGGTGTCTCTGCAAGGAAGACCTCACATTGTAAGTCTGGGCCCAAGGCACAAGGCAAGCTGGGAAAGCAAATAGTGAACATTTTTACCTTCTCTAAGTCAGTCTTTGATATCAACCAAGAGCCATTAGATGCGAGAGTCCCCACCACCTAGAAGTGGATTCAGAAGCTAGATGCCCCAAGCGAATCAAAGTGTTTGTGATTCCGTGTCCGCTGTCAGCACACCCTGTGTCAGGTCCTGTGGCAGTCCTGACAAAATGAAAATGAATGATCCTCGTTTCTTGTTTACAGAACAGAGTCTAGGGAGAGTGACGGTTGCATGGCACATCTGAGTCTAATGTGACAGGAGGTATGGGAACATAAAACGAGCACCTCGACTGAGGGCATGAAAATATTCATGAATATTTCTTCGAACAGTCCAGGTATTAAATTAGCCATTCTTCCTATACAGAAAATCCTTGGATTTTCGTATCTGATTCCTTTCTTTCTCTGCTTCTCTCAGCTAATGAGCCCCATCATAGAATTTAATCTGGGCAGAAACATAAATACCCCCAATTAGAGTGTTTTCCTTGTTCAAACTTGAGAAGAGTAGGGGAAGTATGTCCTAGGCCACCACTTCCTCCATAACTAAGCATGACATTATTACCTCTGTGTAGACATAGTGGAGCTCCCTGTAGAGAGCTTTATTAAATGAGTCCTACAGACCAGGCGCACTTTAGGAGCACGCAAAGCTGTAATGTAATTTAATTCAAACAACATATTAGAACTCTAAGTTACTATCCCACAGTACGGGTTAGAAAACTCACATTGGACAAAATTAGGCAATGTGCCCCACGGCGTCATCTGCTTAATGAAGACCTTCCGTCCGAGTTCATGTCAGCCTGACCCCAAAAGTGGTTCTTTTCCACTTTTCTTCATCCTGATTGCAAGTCTGTTCACACATCATGTCTTTTTTCTCATCATTCCAGGTTTATTCTCCGCCCCCAGGGTCATTCTTAAGTTACTAAAAAAATTCAGGGAATGTGTTACATCACCAAGACTTTTTCATTTTAACATTTGAAATTAGAATCTAGACTCTAAACCATAGAAACAACTCCCTTCTGAGCACGTGCAAGGAGGTAAGTTACAAAACAAGCTAAAAACAGCCCTTAAAGGGCATTTACATACTGATGCTAATTGTATGTTATAAGCAAGCTAGCAACTGGAGGCAATCACCCTAATGTGAGGGCTGAGCCAGCTCCTGACCACGATCTTTTAATCTAAACAAAACGAAGCCCCATAGAAGTCAAAAAGATTTAAGAGGCTTGGCACACTCCTTTACAAATTCAACCAAGACATGTAATTCTTTTCTTTATGGACTATTAGAAAAAATTAATACCTTCTCAGAAAACTAAGAAAGCCTCCTCTTTTTTTCTTTCTGCTTTTAATATATTACTTGGAAGAAAGGGAAAATGTGTTTCTTGTTTCTACCTCATGCTTTATTGTTAAACCTGACGTGTGACTTTTATTCTGCTTTCACCCAGCACCTTCCATAGACCTGGATGTCGGAATTCACAGGACACAACATGCAGCCTGGTTTTGGTTATGGTGTCATTAGTGCCTTCTGCCCCAGGCACCCTCTCTTCTAGAACTTTCTATGGGCAGCCTTCAGCTCCTACAGTGATTTGTACCTATTGACAGGATAGCAGCTAATTAGCCTTGGTGGCTTGTCAACTGCCACTGAGGTCACTGAACTCCTAGCCTATTTGTGGAAAATATTCACAAGATCAGGCATTTTTTCACTAGAGTTCCTGGAGCAAATTATACTTACTTTTTATTTTCTCAGATTATTGAACAACAACAACACTTCTTTCCTCACTGCTGTGTCTTCTACCAGCTGGATACAACTGGTATTTCAGATATGTCATCCCCATCTCCTATTTTATTTTTAAGACTCACAGATTCTTACATTAACGCTCTGTTCAAAACAACATGGAGGGCTCCGTCTGTATGTCACTTTCTGTTTCATTCATGTTATTCTTTTCACCATGTGTATGGTTTTAGCTATTTGGGGAGGTTGCTAAATATTTGAGCTGCAACTTGAAATTGTATAATTGACAGAGACTTCTACTAAGTGTTAAGAGTTTTCTAAGAGGTGCGGGATGCTTTTCCCAACAAGACTATAAATATGTATGTAGATTAATGGAAATTGTGTTATTTTTGCCATATAGAACACTATTTCTGTTTAAAAGACAGATTTCTGCCCTCACTGAATTTTGCTTTTGTCACCTTTCTAAAATTGTAATCTTCCCACTCTTGTGCTCGTCTTGTGCTGGTAGTTTTTCATTGTAATTCTAACACGTCAGTGGGCATGCTTAGTCAATTCCAGAAAGTTTATAATCGACTCAATAAAGTTGGATCCTTACATGCATCCCTCTTTAAAAAATTACCAAAAGACAGTTATTTTCATCCATCTGAATGGAGATGAAGTCACTTAACATATAAGAAATGTGAGAAATAAAATTGTAAGATCAAATTCTCACAATGCCATGGAATATTTAAGAAGGTGCTAACAGATTTTTAGTATGATTAGTGTCTCTACAAATATTATTAATGTTGTTTCCTTAGCACACTTCAAAATGTACTGACCAAAAGATCCCAGAAGAAAACGAAAAGGTGGCTTTTTTTGGTTTTGATTTGGTTTTGGTGTTTGTTGTCATGGTTTCTTTTGTTTTTAGACACTGGTCTAAAGTTAAGACATTTGATAGATACATAAAATTTGGTATCTGAAGTGAAATCTGGTAAACTGGGTCATTAAACCTAAGAAAATTAATACAAAGAGTATTAATTAATTTTTAAAGGAAGAATGTCCAACACAAATATTCGCCATTCTATTCCTCTGTATGCAAGGTCTGACATTAAGTTCGCGTACTCATCCTAGAAAAAGTGCTCCATACCTCACGTTGAATATCACTACCTCCACCTTTGACTTCCTCCTCTTGGGAAGCTATGCACCGATGCCAGCATCTAGTTCACCCTTCAAAGAAATTCTGGAACTCTTTTTCTGGAATGGCCATCAGAGCTGTCATCATATGGACCTTGTCCTGAATGTCATCAAAATGTCTTTCTTTCATTATTTTCTTTATCTTCTAGTGAAGAAAAGAAGTATTGTGGGCCAGATCAGGTGAGTAGAGAGGGTGTTCCTATACAGTTATTTGTTTGCTGGCTAAAAACTCCCTCACAGACAGTGCCGTGTGAGCTGGTGCGTTGTTGTGATGCAAGAGCCATGAGTTGCTGGTGAAAAGTTCAGGTCGTTTTCATCTGACTTTTTCCATGCAGCCTTTTCAGCACTTTTAAGTAGTAAACTTCGTTGACATCTGTCCAGTTGGTACAAATTCATAATGAACAATCCCTCTGATATCAAAAAGGATTAGGAACATCATTTTGACTCTTGATTTGGACTGATGGAACATTTTTGATCTTGGAGAATTGGCTGACTTTCATTGTGCACTTTGATGCTTTGTTTCAGGTCGTATTGGTACACCCATGTTTCATCACCAGTGATAACACGGCCCTAAACATCATCTTGCCTCTGTAAAAGGTCTTGGTAAACTTTACCTATCCTTTAATTTTGGTTCATCAGTGAGCTCCTTTGGGACCATTTTTTGCACACACTTACTCATGCCAGGATTTTCAGCTAAGATTTTCCTGTTTATCTATCAATGTTTACTTTGTCTATGATTCTCATAGCCAGTCAATGATTTTGATGCACAATTTCATGAATTTTTTGCAATGTTTTCATCAGTTACTGGCCATCCTGACCTCTCTTCATCAGTGACGCTTTCTCTCCCCTCCGAAAAACGTTTGATCCGTTTGTACTGCCATTTTCTTCATGGCATTATCCCCATCAACTTGGACTTACATGTCCCTGATTTCACTTCCACTCTTGCCAAGTTTAACAAGAAATTTAATGTTTGTTTATTGCTCTAATTCAAGCTCTGACATTCTCACAGTGGCACACAAAAACACACAACAATAATGAACATTACTCAGCAAGACACCGTCACACGTCGTCGACATGAGACACAGATGTACCAAGGTTGTGACACCTTACCGAGTTGTTTGTACAGTGCTGCCAGCGTAAGTGCACGGTGGCAGATTCGTGAACTTAATTGTCAGACCTTGTAAATTCTAGATTCCAAAATCTATTCAGCTTCTTGTTGAGAATAAATTTGAACATAACTGAGCATTTTATAGAGCATAGACACTGAGTCCGTAACTGTAATGGTTTTCTGACCAAAAAGAAATATTACTATTTCTAACAATGCTCTTTTAATAGAATAATACTTATTGGCATGTAACCCCTGAAATGCTTTTAAAAATATACCATTGTAGAAAATAAAATAGTGTCTATTCTTTGCTCTGCACCCTTTCTCTTGTTAGCTGAAATAATCATCTATATATAATAATTCCTATTTTATCCTACAATGTGCAGCACCTTTCCATGGAAAGGGGGAAAAAAAGAACAGTATAACAACTAGAAAAGCACTAGAGATGGAAAAGTGAACTTATCAAGTCAGAACCATAGGACAAAATCCCGCCACTGTAATCGATTTTTGTATTTTCAATGGAGTGTACAAATATTGACGATAAAAACAGAACTCTGAGAACACTCATCTGTTGCTCTGCTTTGATTCTCGTTTCCATTCTTTACTCACCCATTTTTACCTTCTTACCATCTGTATGGCAAGCTAAGGTAGGCTATGCTACTAACAACAGATTACAAAATCTCCAGGCTGATGACAGCATAAACTCATTTATTCTCTTTTGAAGTCCTGGAGACACCAGTAAAGGTAGTATGTAATGTCCTAGCTTGTTCTGGTATCCACTTTTTCAATGTGATCTTTCTCCCATATGGGCTGAGATAATTAAATCAAGACTTAATTTTAAATTTTGGCTCATCTACTATATCCTTAAAGACAAAGCAACTGTGTCTTTTTAATTTTAATATTAGGTTCTGGAAGAATGTAATAATAATTAAATGTCTCCAAATAAACCAAATAATTTTCTTCAGGTGCTCTCTTTGAAGTTATTTTAAGAAGTTTTGTTTTTCACATTTGTAATATTTGAAGTCAGATATCTGGGTGTGTAAATGAGAACTAAGCTTTTATGTTTATTTTGTAAATTAGTTTGTATCGTGAAGTCTTACGAGTGATGCATTGGGTTGAGTAGAATTCTTCTACACGTTTAGGTCACTCTGTGGGCTCCTTTCACATTTTGATGCGACCTCATCTAAATGAGAGACACATTCTGTAAAGTGGCTCCTCTGTACAGGTAAAACCCAAACATTCAGCTGTCTGTCTTCTCCCGTCTAGATTTGAAAATTGCAGATTGGATTTCCCAGAAGCCACAGCATTTAATTGGCAGAAACAAAGTAGATGTCTTTGATTGCCATCTCTTTTATCACTTGTATCTCGGTTTATCAAAATTAAAGGTGATGTTGCTCATTATAATTCTCCTAGGAAAAAAAACTGCTGGTCCTGGGTTGGACTTTTTACCACACAGGTGAAATCTCTGTGTACAGGAAACGATGCCAGTCCATTCTTGAAGGATAACAATTAAGGTACGTATTTGGTAGGAGAACACCCTGACTGACTGCATAGGATAAGTCACATATTTCTTACTTTTTTTCTCTAGCAGTTGAGTCCTTGTCTTTCAAGAAGGGGATGTCCCAAACCACCTGATGGCATGTCACAGAAGTGCCTGGGTTTCCCCTCACTGTCACTTAGACTATACTGCTACCTCAAACTGGGTTGTCGAGGTCTTGCCTCTGGCTGAATGCATTCTTACAAGCTAGTTGGATACTGTGATTTGGCTGGTCAAGGCTAAAAAAATGCAAATTTACAGACAGCCAGACCAATAGTATGTTTAATTTTTATCACATGAATTTTATAAATCTCATTTATGTGTGCCTTACTTATTAAATACAAAATGCCTTCCTTTAGGGGCCTTACAATCTATTGATTGAGGAAGCAGGTACATATAGAAATCGTAGCTATTTGGACTGTAGTATAGAAAGAGGAGTGATTCATTCGTGGAAGTGGAGACAAAGTTGGAGCTTGCTTAGCGTTTTGGGTTTTGGCATTTTTTTATTGCTGCTGGGAAATTACTACAAAATTAGCAGCTTAAACAACCACCATTTATTACCCACAGTTCCCTAGTTCAGAAGTCTGAGTCGGTTTGACTAGGGTTTGTAGGCCAGGTCTCCCAGGGCTGAAATCATGATGGAGACCAAGTTGAACTTTTACCTAGAGGCATTAGGTCTGAGGTTCCGATTGCCTTGCTGGCTGTGTGTCAGGGGGCTGCTGTCTGCTCCTAGAGGCCACCTGTCTTCTTTCTCATGGGCGCTCCGTCATCTTTAAGGCCAGCTCTCATGCATGAAGTGCCTTAGATTTCCTCCTGCTACCAGCAGCGAAAACTCATCACTTTTATAGGGCTCACATGATTAGCTTCAGCCTCCCTAGATGACCTCTGTTTTAAAAATCACTGATTACTCATCTTAATTGCAACCGCAGAATCCCTTTCGCCAGGTAAGGTAACATAATCACAGGGGTCACGCCAGGGGGCAAGGATCGTGGCGGCCATTCTAGAATCCTGCACACTGCCCTTAAGGAAGTCATTTTTACAGAGCTAAGGCTGAACCCTAGCATTTTGGAGAGAAAGCACAGAGGGGTCACTTCGTAGGTCATATAAATGTCTAATCATTGAGCTATACTCCAAAAACTAATATAGAGTAATATTGTATGTCAACTATAATTATTTATGTATACACACACACACACACACCCACACACACACATAAAAAACAGAAATAATGGGGTACTAAATTTTAGGTCATATTGGGAAGGAAATTGGGGAAGTCCAGTGTAGTTGTATCAAAACAGGCAAGTGAAATCCACCTTGGATGCTTACAGTGAACTATTATGCAGTTTTATAGACTATAATTTCTGTGTACCTAAGTGATAATACCATATGGCAAGTTGTATATGATGTATCAGAGGAGGATGCTATGAGACCATAAGAATATTAGCTCAAGAAAGGGTATCCAATTCAGCTCTCATCAGTCAGCTGTATCAGGAGAAGTTTCCAGGAGGAAACTTGAACTGAATTTTTAAAATAGGCCTATTTCCCAGATAAGTGGATGGGAGCAAGGAATGGACCACAAAGAGACAAACAAATTATCCAAGACTTGAAGGATTTAGCGGGGAAAAAAGAGGCAAATGCAGGAGTAAGGGTAAGTTTCAGTGATAATGGATGAGCTCAGTTTGCAGATAGTCAGTTTGGGGCATTTGAAATACAGAACTGGAGGCATCCAGCAGGCCATTAAACCCAACTGCCTGAAGTTTGAACTGACTGAAGGAAAGATGTGAGCATCGTCTGTGTGCTGGTAATGCCTCAAGTCATCAGTTTGAAAGAGTCACCCCAAAGGGGAGTAGAAAGGATCCAGGAATCAAAACCAGCTTGTTGAGGTCAAGGAATCATGAGAAGTAAAGTGAATAGAAAGTAAGGGTGAAGCCTCTTCTTACAAGTAGCTTGACTTAGAGGAAAATGAGTGTTGTAACATCAGTTAAAGAATGACGTGTCCTCTCAAGTAGGGTTCCTCAGTAACCAACAGTGGCACTATTGACATTTGGGGCTAAATAATTCTTTGCTGTGGAGAGCTGTTCTGTGCAGTATATTTAGCAGCCCTACCTGCTGGATTCCAACAGCATACGATGTCTCCAAGCATTGCCAGATGGCTTCTGGGGGCCAGAATCACCCCCAGTTGAGAACCATGCTCTAGAAGGTACTCATCGCCAAAGATAACTCTAATCAGAGGAGGCTGTAATGGAATATTGGGGCATCCCATGAGGAAAAAGGAGCAGTCTATCGGTGGCATCACTGGACATAGAAATACTTGAAGATGGAGGGAAGTAAACCTAGGAAAAGATGGAGAGTAATTCTGTAGACAGGGTTTGGAGGAAAATGAACAGAAGCTGGCAGCCAGCGACATCACAGCCTATGTTATTCTTATCATCTGAGATTAAAAATGGAGCCAGTGGCCTCTGTTCCTAGCTGATGGCAGTCTTCCTGCTGGCGTCCTAGACTAGCTCTTCTCCTCTTCTCAAGGCTGTTGCTTTAGCAATGCGCCCTTTGGTCTTCCTTTGTTACAAATTATCCCTCTCTACAGATTGTTCTTGTAGTCAAATAATTCAAAAGTCTGTGAAAAAGCATGTGAGCCCCCAGTCACTAAAGGCATGTGTATTCGTTTCCTGTGGCGGCTGTAACAAACTACCCCAAACTTAGTGCTTAACGCAATCCGTTTTCCAGTTTCTTAGAGTTCCAGAGGCCAGAAGTTCAAAGTGAGTCTTAAGGGAACTAAAATCAAGATGCCCGGAAGCTCTAGCAAAGAATCTGTTTGCTTGCCCTTTCCAGCTTCCAGGGTCTGTCTACGTCCCCAGGCTTATGGCCCCTGCGCGTCTTTCCATCATTCCAGCCTCAGCTCCTGTCATCCCACCTCTTATGACTTTGACTCCATCTTAGAAGGGCCTTTGTAATGACAAGGGACCCACATGAAGAACGCAGCGTGATCTTCCCATCTCAAGGTCTCTAACTTTATCACACCTGCAACCCCCCTTTTGCCAAGTAAGGTAACATTAAGATGTTCCAAAGACTAGGATGTGGACATCTTTGGGGGACCGTTATTAATCCTACCACTGTATGTATGGTCAAAGGAAAACTATGACAATGCGATGGATGTAATGTAAGCTAGATACTTGGGACTAAGGAGGAAGATTTACTTCCGGTAGACGTTTTGATGGAAAAGATGTCAAACCTTGGTCGGGACATGGGGAATAATGAACGGCCTGTCCATCAGTTCCTTATTCTCGAGACTGAATGAGAATAGGATCAGTGCCTCTCAGAGAAAGGTCACACACTGTGGTGGTTGCTGTTCTATCTGTCTCATTCTCGTTTTTATCAATGTGATAGAAAATCTAGCAGTTTAATTTCAGGTGCATTTGGAGGCCATCAGGTTTTCTTTAAATGCAGCCTCTCAGGAAAATAACGTTTCATCAGAACCATCTGGTGAGTCTTGATTCCCAGGGGACCAAAGTGGCAGACACCAGCCTGCTCAGGACACACATTTCATGCAGACGTGTGAGACACAAATGCTACTGATCTCTTGTCTGAAAATTGCCAATGGAGGTCGCTTTGTGCTGTGCGTTCTATTATTAGCCATTTGCACTGTCCCGTCTGTTTATCTCTTTTTGTCACCTGAGATTGGTTTCGTGATAAGCTATACACAACGCATTCCAATAAGCACTGACTCGGTCAAGAGAACGATTGTAACCAGAAGTGGGTGTTGGTGCCTAATACATGTAAATGTAGCTAGAAACCATGAGACAATGAAAGTTAGCTCCCAGATGGTGCTCCCGTCTGGGACACCAATTTATAAAGGTACTTCTGTCGCGTTTTTGAAATGAAAAATCCAACCTGGCTGGCATTTTTAATGGCCACTTACAAAGTTCACTGTTAACATTAGTGCTGATAAATGACAATTATGTGTGTGTGTGTGTGTGTGTGTGTGTGTGTGTGAACTTGTATTCATCAAGGAAGGTTCTGGAAGCTTCAGGCCTCTGGTAAAGGAAAAGCGTGCTGGTAAGTTCATTGGTCTCTGGGAGAGTGCTTGCAGCTGGTTAAGTAACTGGGATGTGAATAATTTTAATTCCATGGAAGTGCAGAAAACAGCATCTATTAGGGTGTTTCTCTTTGTTTTCCCATTTAAATCCCTTGCAAATATTAACTAAATACTTAATTCTCTCATACGTTCTCATTTCACAGACAGGAATAAGAGAAAGAAAATCAGTACTTTATTTGCAGCGTTAAAGTAAATAAGCAATGACGTCCCCCTGCTCTCGTGACTTTCTGTAATGCGGACAGGTAACTGAGGATGGCTTGGTCTGAACACTGTCATAAGGAGTGTCCTTAATGTCACTTGTCCATGACACAGATCTGTGACATCCCCCAGACAGAATTTTAGTAATAGTATTTTTTCTATTAATAACTTGGACGATAACACCCAAATTTGTACTTACAACATTCCTTTTTGGAAAAAAATTCCAGGACTTCTACTTAGGAACTTAATTTTCTATAGGATATTTTTTAGAAAAATTGTATTCTTTTATGGATATTTAAGAGGCCATAGCAACAAGCCCATCTACATGCTATGCTTTTATTTACATGTTCATATATTCTTTCACATCGAATTGGTTCCACCGTTGAGGTTTGCGATGGAATGAGAGTTGAACTGTAGGGCAGAATTTTAATGTGATCTGAGACATGTGCCATGAACAGCAGACAGACTGACTTCCTAGGAACCTGTCATAATGAGATTGCTCAGGAGATAGGCCGAACTTCCAGCTTTTTCTTCAATGATCCCTGACTGACCATGAAATCCCACTTACCTTGTTCCCGTGTCAGAACTTGTTTGGGAAAGAAACAGCGCCCCCAGACGATAAGAGCAGATTCTGGAAAGATCTTCATAGGTATGGTGTCTATAGAAACACACAGCACGCGTGCGTGCACTGCCTCTTATATTCCCAGACTTGAAAATCACATTGAAAACTTACCAACTTTGGATCCATTATACATCTTATCGGAATCAATTCCTCAAATGTCAAGCACAAGTCATTCAAAACACGCAGATGAATTGGGTCCTCTCCCGGTGACCTCAGTCCTTCGTCTCTGTCATGCCTCTGGAATGGAATAGGTTTCGTGACTATTAGCTGAATATGATTTTATGTCGATGTGTATTTGAAAGTGAAATAGAATTCATGGTTTCGTCCATGAGCGGCATATATGAATTCCATTCCCAGGGAAGGGTGACCTATCATTTCATTTCAGAATTTGAAGTGTCCTTAGTGGATGCATAGCTTTTTCAGCGTCAGCCGTGTCCTGTGTGTCCCCTCTTAGCTCCCAGCCGTGTCCTGGGTGTGTCCCCTCTCGGCTCCCCAGTGCCTGAACACTCAGCGAATGCCATGGGAGCGTCTGACAACACTGATGTTGATGGAGAAATCATCATTAGAGGTACTCTGTTGCAGCAGCAGGGGTTTGGGGGCTCAACTTCCAAGTTCATTTCTCTTTGTTTTCATCTGCCAGATGCATAGGATATTTCCCCAGAAAGGTTCAGTGGAATATGACAGAGGCAAAAACAGATTAACAGGCCCTGACTGTGGCCATGAACTGGGGTGAAATGGGATCAGCATAAATTTCTCCCATCTTCTCTGTTAGACTAATCATGAGTGGTTTTTGTTCTGATTGAAAGAATTCGAAATTTGATGTGGATCTGCTACGTCGAAAACTACCGAACAAATACCCCAATAGTAGTATCCATACTAATCAACTCAGAGGCTAAAAATCTACGTTCTGGTTCATAAAGAAAGAAAAAATGAGAACACTGAAGTTTTAAGTCCTAGGTGTAAAAATGTCACCCTTGACAGGCCGTTCCTTGTACACATTAAGAATATTGGTTGAGCATTACTCTGAGATCTGAGATTATGGCTAATGGTGGGAAGGTGTAGTGAAATTTCCTTTTACTTTCTAACTTAGTATTGAAGAGATAGATTCCTAGAGTGACATGATTCCTAAACTTGGTTTCCTTTTAATAATAACAGGTTAAGATTTCTTCCGTGCTTGTAATAAAATTAGTACTCACAGTGCTTCTCTTCCTAAGAAACACTTATGCTATGACAGATTATTAAAGGGCAAACCTTGCCTAGTGCTATTTCAATAGTCTCTGTACCAGTTGTATCTACTCAAAATAAAGGGGTGGGATTTTTTTAGTTTGCAGATGAGTTGTGCCTTGTTTGCCAGCTGGCAGTGCCCCTGAGTCTGGGATGTGGGGCCCTGCAGCCTCCCACATCATCAAACACTTGAACAGAAGTGCGTCGCCTCTGCCCTGCCTATGCATCGAAGAGTGCCCATGTCAGCCTCTTTGTTGATACAAGTTAAGAGCTTTGATGTCTTAGATCTGAAACCATAATAACATTTTTATTCTAAATTAATCTTCCCTTCCTAGACTCCTCCTTACACAGTTCTGCTTCCAATTTCCATCCACTGTTCACTGGAGGATATGTTTTGTGGTTATTGTTCGTGTGTTTTTGCTTTTAGAGAAAATTTCTAACCAGAAATTAGAAGGAAGTAGGTGACCTTTACTTGTCTTCCAAAACATACAAGACTTTACAATTCTATACATGCACTATTATATGACATTATATATGTAATAAATGTAATATGTAGTAATATAGGCAAAATGCATCTAGTCTTTATTTATGATTGAATTCATGTTCTTGGTAATGCTCCACATTTAAGGTAGTGTGTGAATCAGTGATAGAGCTTAATAACTCCCCATATACATTTCATTAACTTAATAAGAAAAAAAGAAAAAAAATGTGTTCGGGTGTAATATTAAAACCATTAGAAATTATAAGTGAGTCATCAATGAATGGATATCGAGGACACTGAAGTTGGTTAATACGCTGGTGGAAATACCATGGAATCAGCTGATACATCAAATTGTAGGTAGACCCTATTTAATTATTATATAACATGTAAATAAGGACACTTTTGAGTGTTTTAATATGATAGGACAGACTACCTTCTTTATTAATAGTACTTTTTGAGAATTGGCTGTAAAGTCATTATTATCTTTATTGCCCACCTGCCCTTAAATTGAAGATACCGTTAATTTTTTCATATTATATATCCTCAAAATAAACATAATTCATTCTGGCAGATGTACAAATAATAACAATTTATATTTATCTTGCCTGAAATTATACATTCCTCCAAATGTGTCATTGAAGGAAAAGATCTTTTTTAAAATTGTCTCCAAATTATCTCTAAACAGAAAATATATGTGTGAAATACTGACACCCCGGAGCTAGAACCACTTAGACTGGATACTTTTTTTACTTGAGGAGCATTCTAATAATGAAGGTCCCGAAATTTGCGCTCTTTACTGTCAACACATGTCCGTCTCACTCCCAGTCAAGTGATTTAATCTCTC
Source organism: Lyroderma lyra (assembly GCA_004026885.1). NCBI lineage: Eukaryota > Metazoa > Chordata > Mammalia > Chiroptera > Megadermatidae > Lyroderma > Lyroderma lyra. The sequence continues at coordinate 598 of PVJL010001494.1, read as the reverse complement.
TAAAGCTTTAACTTGCTACCATCTCACAATCACTGTCGTCAGGGTCTGTGTCATGAGGACACTGATGATGACAGGATAACGTTATTCTAGTGAAAATTAACCCCACTGGCCAGGGCTGAATTCTGCCCTCGATAACAAAGTGCGGGAGGGAACGTGGAGTGTCGTCGCAGTGCTTTTAGTTGTGAGGAATGTGGGCTGCTAGAGCGAGCTGAGACACAGGGTAACAGTCGGTGGTGCAGAGCGTGGGGGAGGGAATCACAGGCCTGCAGAGGGCTGGGGGGCGTGAGTGGTCAGTCCCCAAAGAAGGTGTGGCCCTGACAAAACCACCGGACTAGAGGGATCAGCCTTCACTCTGTGTCAAGGAGCTCCTCAGCTACCCCTCACGGTAACTGCTAGTATTACTGTTACTGCTGTCCCCACTTTAGAAATGAGGGGGACAAGATTCACGACACTCAGGTAATGTCCCTGAGATGACGTAGCTGCTGCGTGGTCAGGAGTTGGAGGTCTTGCTGAGAGCAAGGTGTCAAGGGAGTGCGAGCTCGGGAGCGGGGGGACCGGTGGGCGGGCCAGGGGACCGGGTGAGGGGGAACCACCGGGT